>JAVTVY010053546.1:0-27478 GCA_036873755.1 Hanleya hanleyi
CACACACCAACACCTAATCAGATGAGGGCGCTATCCCAATGAAGCTTCCGTCCAAGTTTGGTGAACTTCTGTCCAGTAGTTCTCCAGATATCTTGCAGACAAGGCCTGTATATACATGTATAAGTAGATGGAAGGACAGACGGACACCGGACACGGATGAATGCACGCGACGCACATATACAAAAAAACCTAACCAGATTAGGGGGCTATCCCAATGAAGCTTCCATCCAAGTTTGGTGAACTTCTGTCCAGTAGTTCTCCAGATATCTTGCAGACAAGGCCTGTATATACATGTTCAAGTAGATGGACAGACGCACGGACACCTGACACGAATGAATGCACGCACATAAACCAAAACATAATCAAATGAGGGGGTCATCCCAGCGAAGCTTCCATCCAAGTTTGGTGAAATTCCGTGCAGTAGTTCTCGAGATATCTTACAGACAAGGAAAGGGGACGGACAGACAGACAGACGACGCACGGAAACCGGACACGGATGAATGCACGCACATACACCAAAACCTAATCAAATGAGGGGGCCATCCCAGTGACGCTTCCGTCCAATTTTGGTGAAATTCCGTGAAGCAGTTCTCGAGATATCTTGCAGACAAGGAAAGGGGACGGACAGACAGACAGACGATGTTTCCAATGTCCGTCCGTCTACTTGTACATGTATATACAGACCTTGTCTGCAAGATATATGGAGAACTACTGGACGAAATTTTACCAAACTTGGATGGAAGCTTCATTGGGATAGCCCCCTCATTTGATGGTGTGTGTGCATGCATTCATCCGTGTCCATTGTCCGCCCGTCCGTCCGTCCATCTACTTGTACATGTATAGACAGGCCTTGTCTGCAAGATATCTGGAGAACTACTGGACGGAATTTCATCAAACTTGGATGGGATAGCCCCCTCATCCGATTAGGTTTTGGTGTGTGTGCATTCGTTCGTCCATGTCCGGTGTTCATCTGCCCGTCTACTTGTACATGTATATACAGAACTTGTCTGGAGAACTGCTTGACGGAATTTTACCAAACTTGGATGGAAGCTTAAATAATGTGCCCACTCAAGGCAAGGTGGGAAGTTGGGGGAGACGTATGTTTTTGCTTAAAAAAACAATCAGCACATGATTTATGTCATAGCGGCAACTCAAGGGTCAAAGCGAAACTTCTAGTTATAGATGCATCCATGGCCCTGCTTTTGTCGCTTATACACAAACACTGATTGTTAGATTTTCAGATCGTTATTGTCAAGTGGGTTCGAGAGAATAACCCTGGGCTAAAGGGGCCATGGGGTGTGGGGAGCGCTCGTGGTGTAGAATACGACTGGGGTGGTTTGGACCGGAAGTGGCATGCACGGACAAGGGGGTTGCGTTTTGGGTGTAAGAAGGAGCGTGTCTGAGCGATATAGTATGGTGGCCGATAAGGGACATCGCTGCATTGTTTCAGGTATGTGGTTTGGTAACACGAAGGCAGGGTGCGAAGCGCGAAGGCAGGATGCGAAGTGCGAAGTCAAACACGAAGGCAGGATGCGAAGTGCGAAGGCAGGATGCGAAGCGCGAAGTCCAAACACGACTTCGTGCTTCGCATCCTGCCTTCGTGTTTGGACTTCGCACTTCGCATCCTGCCTTCGCACTTCGCATCCTGTCTTCGTGTTTGGACTTCGCGCTTCGCATCCTGCCTTCGCACTTCGCATCCTGCCTTCGTGTTTGACTTCGCACTTCGCATCCTGCCTTCGTGTTTGACTTCGCGCTTCGCATCCTGCCTTCGTATTACCAAACCACATACCTGAAACAATGCAGCGATGTCCCTTATCGGCCACCATAATATAGGAACCAAATATGGCATGAAGGTATCGTCTTGAAGTGTTCGGTGTGTTGGCTACGGTTGAGTTGAGATTGACCGTAAATGACGTCATGGTGCGCAGTGGAGGAGTATTACATAAAGGTCATACTTTTGAGGTGCACAAGGGCGTATTTGAGCGATATAGGTACTACCCTGGGTCCCAGTGGTCCGTGCGGGCTCTTGTCTTGAAGCAAGACATACTCCACCTCTTCTTGAACACAACAGGTGAAATTTATGAACGAAACGTCTTCCTGACTTACTAAATCAAAAAGTAGTTCTGGACCCCAATTTTTTTATTCTAAATTTTGAATCTTTACTGAATCTGAAACATAAACGCCGAGTAGGGAGAAAATGACATGGATTTTAGATATTCAAATGGAAATGTATGTGAACACTAAGGGTAATAATAGTATTAGATCAGTAGGAAAATTAGCGAAACGGCCTAATGATTCTAATGTAAGAATACTCAAAAATCGTGTGGGACCTCCCAAATTTTATTTGTTATTTAGAATCTATATTCAAATGAGAAACTTTGAACTGAATATGAAGAAAATGTCATGGATTTCAGTCTACACTGACGCTCTCTAACTCTCTATATTGACCCTCTGTAATAACAGCATTGACTCTCTATAAAACCTCATTTTCACCCTGTAACACTGCATTGGTGCTCTGTAACACTATTGGCGCTATATAAAAGGTCAGTGCGGCTACGCGAGAGTATGACATGGTCATGTGTGCTTAATATCTGTACAGCTATATTTGAATAATGTCTGCAAATCTATGTGCGAGTGAGGGTTCATACAGCTGTAGTTAAGTATGGGTTGTACAGCTAAAAGTGAGTAAAGTTCGTACAACTAGGTATGGGTGAAGTATTGCAGTTAGGTGGGAATAAGCTATGTATGAGTGACGCCTGTGAAGCTATGGGAGCGTAAGGTTTGCGCAGCGAAGAATGCGTAATGTGTGTAGGTCTACTGATCTGTGAGTAAGTTACGTACCGCTATCTGTGTCTAGTTTCTGTACAGCTATGAACCTGTAACATCCGTAGAGCTACGTGTGAGTAAGGTATATACAGCTATTAAAAGCAGCATTAAAAGAGTGGTGGAAAACGATGTCGGCGTACTCACAAGAAGTCGTATGACCCCACGGACAAATATACTGAGTGCATATCTCTAAACCATCAAAAGAACTAAAAGCGATCCGTGTGATTATTTGTATCACAGCCACGCTTTGATTGTAGATGTTCATGCGAACATATTGATTTGGCATGACCACACGGCCCCTAGCACCGGCTTGAGCGGTATTAGAAACAAATATTTCAGAGCCATGATGCAAATAGCCCTATCAAGTCATCTACTGGAAAATGATGAACTATATGACCGCCAGATAATAAAACACGGCCCAAACGAGGGAGTATTTATTGAATGCAAATTCGTCTCCAGAACAAATACCTGTGAGGTCCGACGCCGATCAAGCGCTTCATTCCCCACCATGTTTACAAGTCACAAAACTACAATCACAATGATCTGTGAAGAGGGCAAGCCTCGGGGACGAAACATCCACCTACAGGATATCGCCGTATACAGGCAACAATTAAAAGCGACAGTAGTAGGTAGCATTGATTTCGAGTCAACTTTTCCAGGGAGGTAAATCTTGGTTTCCCTTTTTCCGCCAGGGGGCGCCACCAGTCCCGTATGACGTCACTTCCGGTCTGGGTGAATGGAGCGTGACCTGTGAACATGATAGGATATGTACTGACCTGTCTGTGGGGTTTTTCCACAATGTCGTTCACCTCCGTGTCTTTTCGGGTACGTCCGTTGTGGGGTTTTTCCACAATGTCGTTCCTCTTCGTGTCTCTTGGTGATCTCCGTGTTTCTTCGGTCAGGTCCGTGTCTTCTCGGTCAGGTCCGTGTCTCCTCGGTCAGGTCCGTTTCCACAATATCGTTCACTTCCGAGTCTCTTCGGTCACTTCCCGCGAACATGATAGGCCATGTACTGACCTGTCTGTGGGGGTTTCCCGCCAGAATTTCGCTGTCGTCTGCTTGGGGTTGTCACGTGCTGAACACCTGGCTCCCCGAATTGCAACATTGTTGCACGTTCGCTACAATGTTGCGGTGAACACCTGGTCTGTCGTCTGCGTGAGTGAGTTCACGTGCCGAACACCTGGCTCCCCGAATTGCAACAATGTTGCACGTTCGCTACAATGTTGCGGCCACCGTGAACACCTGGTCTGGCGTCTGCGTGAGTGAGCTCACGTGCCGAACACCTGGCTCCCCGAGATCAAGGCATGTCCAGACTTGTTCTGGGTTGTACAGTTCTGCCATGCAGAGAACGGGTACTAGGAATGCATATTACATCTATAGACAAAGTGTATGGAAATAGACGTTTTGGGGTCTAGGTGGGCCACTAGTGGGTCGATGGAGTCGTATGAGGTATCCCTGTGAAGCATTCGTGAAGGCGCATCCGACGGGCTGGGTGTGGGGTTGAAATATCGTCATTCTGCGCATGCGCGGTAGACAAAGGGTATGGAAATAGCCGTTTTGGGTTCTAGGTGGGCCACTAATGGACCGATGGGGTCGAGTGAGGTATCAATGTGAAGCCTATGTGAGGGGACATCCCACTGGATGGATGTGGGGTCGGAATATCGTCATTCTGCGCATGCGCAATAGACAAAGGGTATGAAAATAGATGTTTTGGGATCTGGGTGAGCCACTAATGAGCCGATGGAGTTGAGTGAGGTATCAATGTGAAGCACATGTGAGGGGGCATCCGATTGGACTAGTGTCTCGGCCGTTGTCAACATTCTGCGCATGCGCAAACAGGGAATTCTGGGAAAAGGGTGTGGACATAGACGTTTTAGGGTTTAGGTGAGCCCCTAATGATCCTATGGTGTTGTATGAGGTCTTATTTTGAAGCTGTCGTGAGGGAGCATCCGCCTGGGTTAGTGTTTCGTTCGTTGTCAATAGTCTGCGCATGCGCAGTCTGGCCGTAGTATAGAAATAGACGTGTTGGGGTTTAGGTGGGCCACTATTGGACCGATTGGATCGAGTGAGGTATCAATGTAAAGCATACATGAGGGAGTATCCAACGGGCTGGGTGTGACGTGGAACTGACGTCATTCTGCGCATACGCAGTAGAGAAAGTGTATGAAAATAGACGTTCTGGGGCCTAGGCGAGCCACTAATGGGCCGATGGAGTCGAGTGCGGTATCCATGTGAAGCCTATGTGAGGGAGCTACCGCCTGGAGTAGTGTCTCGGCCGTTGTCCACATTCTGCGCATGCGCAGACAGGGAATTGTGGGAAAAGGGTATGCAAATAGACGTTTTTGCGGTCTAGGTGGGCCACTAATGGTCCGATGGAGTCGAGTGAGGTATCAAAGTGAAGCATTCGTGAAGGGGCATCCAGTCATGGATGGGTGCATGTAAAATTAGGGGTATGACGTCACTTCCGGTTTGGGTGAATGGGGCGTGACCTGGGAACATGATAGGACATGTACCGACCTGTCTGTGGGGGTTTTCCCGCCAGAATTTCGCTGACGCCTGCGCCTGCATCCGGGTATGCATGAGGGTCTGTGTGAATGGGGTGTGACCTGGGAACATGATAGGAATGCATGTACTGACCTGTCTGGGGGGTTTTCCCGGCCCGGCCCGGCCCGCCCCGCCCGCAGCGCGCGCGCGGGTTCTCCGAAGTGCGCGGCATCACCGGCAGTGCGCGGATGAATGTCGGGTCAAAAGGTCAAAGGTCACATCCAGGTCAAAAGGTCCAAAGTCTCCCTTTCGGCAAGGTTCGGAGACAATGTTGCGGCATCGATATACAGAGCTTGAACCCCAAAAGGGGATTGTAAATTAACCTGGGAAGGATGGGCAGTTCCATTTGGACCAATCAGCGGTCGAGAAAAAGAGCCAATGAGCGATCGATAAAAGAACCAATGGACGGATACTAGAATTTTGCTCACGTCTGCGCCTACATCCGGGTACTGGGATGCTTTCGCCTACGTCCGCGTCTACATCCAGGTTCTTGTACACCCGGGTAATGTTTCCTGGACATGGATGGGTTACCTTTGGCCCCATTCTAGGCCACTGATTGGCTAATACGGTGTTCAAAGCCAGTTTCATGCATTATGCTCATATAGAAAACACACAAGACAGGGTTTTTTGGTGAGATCTCATTTTTTTATTCAGTAACAACAACAACGTGAGAACAACCACGTGAAAACTGAAGCCCAGAACAGTGGGCTTGTGCATTGAAAGAACTGAAGCCCAGAACAGGGGGCTTGTAAACTTAAACCCAGAACAGGGGGCGTGTACATTGAAAGAACTTAAGCCCAGAACGGGGCTTGTACATTGAAATGATGGACGGCCCAGTCATATACGAGTACATCGCGGTCCTCGACCGTGGGGTACTCGTCAAACATCTGTACGATGGTAGATAAGGTTCTGCCCCGGCATCGATGGTACAGGTAAAACAAGCAATATTGTCCGCACACGCTACTGGTCAGGCTTTGCAACGTTTGACTGTTCCAACACCACATCTCTGTGCCTTGATCCATGAAGTCTGTTAAATCGGGATGGAGGGTGGCAGGCCGTACGGGTCAAAGTATTCGCCCTGCTGTTCTGTCAAGTACACGCCCACCCAATGTTCACCGGGCCGATCCATCGGGTCCGTGTTGAGAACGTAAGCAGCAGGATACATACGGTCTAATGGGAACACATCTCGGGCGAACACCCCTTGAAAGACCAGACGTGTCCCTGGGTCATTCTCCGGCACGGTGGTTATCTGGTCTGTATCCATGTTAGGTGGCAAAGTCACACAGGACGTTGCGCGCCTTGTCCACTTGAATGATGTTTTCAAACTCGGCGTAGCAGATCACATTGACGGTGGTCCCGAGGGCTCGTGCAAAGTGGATTTTCAACCGTAAATTGCCTTGCTTGGCCAGGGCCAGCTGATGGTCGTTCTCTAAGGTGGGGTCAGATCGAAACAGAACAACGTGTATCCGTTCGCGTAGTTCTCCCGACTGATCATATTCCCTTCGTCCTGGTTGATTTGACCGGTGGCTGTAAACAGGCTCTGATAGGCTCGAATGAAATTCCTGCGCCCAAAGTTCGGTGTTAAGGCCGTGGCTGGGACCTGTTGTCTGTCCACATGCAGGGCCACAAAATTGATGCCGAAATGTTTAAAGTCAAACGGGTTCTCTGGGTAGGCTCCGCTGAAACTGGTATTTTCCACACAGGCCAAGATCAATGGCTTGGGTAGTTCCCCCAGGAACAGGTTTTCTTTGTTGGCGCTCATATTTCCAGCAGGCACAGAGAACACTTGGTTTGTACACGTCGGATAGGGTACTGGGCTGGGGGTTTTTCCAAGGCTTTCATGTGTCCCAATTGAACGGCTGGATTCGGTTTCACTTTTCGGACATACAGGACTGCGTCTTGGATGACAATCTTATAGTCGGCTGCATGCCCGTCTACGTTAGTGGCCATCGAGGCGAAGGTCGGAGGCGCCCGTATCAGTCGGATTTTGATGGGGATCTTGTTCAAGAGGTACCGGTCTTGCATGAACATGTCTGCGTGCAGTCGACCCATGAGATCCACCGAGGCGCCGTTCGCGGTGAAAGCCTTCCGTTTGTTATATCCTTCATTGTCCACCGTGTCCATGTGCTCGGCTGTGTCCTGGTAGAATAAAGCGGCTGTCAGCTGAGATTTTTTAGCCTCTCGTCCATGCGACAACAGCGTCTCGATGTAGGCTCCATAGGGGTACGTGTTGGTCGAGTCACTGATGAGTTTGTCGCTGAGAAATATATCCACCTGTTGAAACATCGAGTGCAGCCAGAGATTCGTCGGGCCCACCGTTGCAGCTTGGATGATTCTGGAGCCATCCCCATTGACGACCTTGGCTTTCACATACAAGTACGTATGGGCTAAATCCACATAGCCCGTATCCGCATTACTGATGGTGAACTCGATGGGCCCTGTTTCGTTGATGCTGGAGAGCGGGAGATGCTCCACCCATAATCCTTGTTCGGCACTGGTCTGTGTGGGCGGGACGGTCCACAAATCAAATTCACTGTTGGTGGAGGGGCAGGACTCTGCGTGGATCAAGGACAAGTTTAAGAAAAGATATCCTGGGTCTTCGATGTGCGTCGTCGCTGGGTCGGTGGTCGACTGGTGCGTGGTCTCGGTGGTGCAGGTCTTTTATTCCCTACGGTGCGTTGTGCTTTGGCCACTAAGACGCCTCCCGCTTCTTTGGCCCGCCGTTTCAAGGCTTCTTTGGGTGCCGTACCCCCAAGATATCACCGGCCACTTGCAGTCCACTGCGTACCGCTTGTTTGCCGATCGCATTCACTCCACGCGTCACCAAGGGCAGGAACGTTTTGACGTTGCTCCCGAGTATGTTCCCCAGTCCATGTCCTCGTTGCATGCGTGCACCACTAATGACGGGAAGGCCACCCCCGGCCTGTTGGGCATAATAGTCCATATAGCTGCGTGCATCGCACTCGTAAGGGACCTTCATTATACAAAATGGGGAGCACGTGCTTGTCGAAAATGAAGTGTCAGCACCACTTTTCCTCGTTCGAATGCTACCGGTCGTCCCGTGTCATCTCTTATATCCACCGTGATAGTGTTGATGTCGGTTTGTCGTACGGGTAGGTAGAGCATGTGAGTGAAACTGTGGGTGACTTGATCTTCATACGTCTTTTTAATGGGGACCACCCGTAACAGAGGTGTGTTGATATCGCCCACGATGTGGTTGTCGACTACGTCCGAGTAGACGTAGAGTCCCTACACACCCGACTTCATATCCATCGGGGTCTGGCCATGGTCCTCGGATGGACCCGTGTAGGTCGCGTGAGCGAGACCCAGCATTTGCTCTAGGATAGGACTCAGTACGACACTCACGTTGGCGGTGAAGAGGATCTGTGCCTTGCCGTTGTGTGCGTTGTAATCGAAGTCCACGTGATTCTTGAAGGGAAAGGATTTGATGGGTTTTGAAGTATTCGTGACCTCCCGTAGAGCCTTATAATGCAACAGTCTTGTCAGCCCACCCATGAACTCCTTAGGGGTATCGTATTGGCCTTCGGGGAGGGTGAGTCGGGTGTTTTTGCCTTCGTAGGTGACCTCGTACCACACTTCATTGGCTCGCACGTTGTACCACGAGTAAGGGTATTGGATATCCACGAGGCCGCATTCCCATCGTCCAGGTAAATGCAACGGTTGCGGTAACTGGGTGACGTACTTGGCCAAGGTGTTGTCAGGAAACACATCCAACGAACTGTTACTGGGTAGGGTGAGGTAAAACATGGCGACTGAGCTGTCCTGCTGCTGCTGTTGGTTTTAATAGGTGTTCCAGGCCTTGGGCGGTTGTGTCCGTCGTCGTGTTCGTCGCGGTGACTTGCTACGTGTCACGGCTCTTGAGATGTGGGATGTCCTGATCGAGGATGGTTTTTAAAGGCCTGAAAAGAAGGTGCCCGTTGTGGTGGTGTTTTGGGGGGTGACTCCGGTTCCCATTCGGCTTCCCAAGAAGGTAGTGGGCCACTCGGCGATTGCTGGGTCCGCTGCATAAAGGCCCAGCGGTGGGGGTTCCCCAACAATTCCTGTGGTACATGCATGTCTTTCAAGCCTTGAGCGAAGACCTCCCATCCTCGAGGATCCGTGTGCGACCTGCGTTGACGTATCAGGTCATTCACTAAATCCGTCATGTGGGTCCCGGGGACCACCTGATTCTGTACCAGGAATTCGCCTTTATCATTCCAAGTCATGTTAGGATTCTGTTTCAGCCGTTGTAATACTAGGCCAGCTTGTTTCTTGAACGATGCAGGTATACTCTTCAGGACTTCGTCTTCCACCCACTGTGGGGCTGTGGGTGGTACCCCTGGTAATGGCGGCTGTTGGAGCGGTGCTGAGGTCGGCGGTGTGTCGCGTGGTGGTGGTGGTGGAGTAGAGAGGGTTTTGTATTGGTCCATGAACGTCATGTACCGTTGAAGCGTCTCATTGTACCGTTGTACTTTCTCACTGTCGCTTAACCCCGGTCTCTGTAAGATCTGTTGCATCTCTTCATCGAGGGTGTTTATGGTCTTCACCGTAGGTGGGACAGGGTAGGGCGATTGGAGGTTTTGAAGGACCATTTTTTTCGCGTGGTTCATTGTCGGCCGAAGAGTCCACCCAATACTGGACCCAACACGGAAGCGGCCAACGGTGCTAAGATGGCTCCGAGAAAGCCGCCTTTCTGTAACACCTTTTTCTTTTGTGTTTGAGGGACCCGCTTGTGGACTAGGGTTCGGAGACCTGTCTTATGCTTGGCCAACTTGGTCTTCTGAGCCGGAGTCAGTGGTACGTTGCCTTTTAAGAGGTTGTACCCGATCTCGCACAGACAGCGTACAAGGTCAGGGTCCGCACCGCGTACAATGGTTCGGACCAACTCGGGTGGGGCCGTCTTCAATACACGGAGCGTCGGAGCGTGCTTCGGTACTCGCGCAGACATCATGTACAACTAATGCTAGAACCCACAACTCTGCTCTTTTGATCTGCTTCAGAGAACAGAGACAAAGTCAACCATGCTGTGGTATTAATTCTTTTTATTATCCCCATCATCAAACACACACACACCCCAGCTGGGGGCGCCACTGTGGATGTGTTTACATTATTTTTGCATGTACACGTGGTGGGTCTCTCCGGGAAAGATGCCGGTCCGTAGTCGAAGGTGGTCGGGGTGGCTTGCTTGAGGTCGAAGAGCATATACCCGTGTTGAGGGGTTGTGGCATCTTTAAAGGCTTCCAACGCAAACGGTGTGCGGCCGGGATACATCTGTCTCGCCAGGTGCAGCAGTTGAGTGGTATCTCTCGGGTTTTTGAAGACCACCAGGTAGTGGGCATTTAAGCTGATGTTCCGATGTTCTTTGTTTATACTGAACTGATTCTGCACAATGTGGATGATGCTGAGCCGTCGAGGATGGCTGCCTTTGGTAAAGAGTTGGGTGACCCGCGCATCCGTCTCCGCCATGAGATCATCCAGAACCATCAAGGTGTCGGGTTCCAAATCGGACAGGTTGGGTAGGCCTTCCACGAACGTGATGTGGGGCATTGCTGCATACGCTGCCTGCCATTCTCCGTAACACCACACGACTCGGACAATGGGTGGGGTGATCATGCTGTCGGCGTGTTGAAGGAGCTTCCTGACGAAGTGCGTTTTGCCGGAGCCCGTCGGTCCTGCGATGACGCAAGTGAAGGGATGCTGCCACCGAGGGTCCATGGTTCGAGCTGTATGCGCTGTCGTGGTAACCCGCTCTTGTAAATTTGGTACGAGTGAACTGCAGTGGTGGTGGTGGGTACAGCGTCGGTCGTCGTTGTCTGTTCACTGCGAGTGATGATGGTGGTGGGTACAACGTCGGTCGTCGTTGTCTGTTCAGTGTGAGGGATGAAATCCGGTGGGTTTTCAGACGTAGTGGGTGTACTTGGTGTAGGTGTGGAGCTTGATGTGGAGCTCGATGGGGCTTGTACACGGGGTGTGGTGGTGACTGGGCTCGATACGGAGTTGACTGGTGCTATCTGTAGACCGGTTTCACTGATGGCTGGTGTTCTCAGTTGGTTAAGTAACGTGCTGACATAGGCTACGTCGTAAAACACACCTCCGTACAACACACTCAGCAGGGTTAGCAGTATCACCACAAAGCCCACTTGCGCTTTACGCGTTTTGGGACACGCTGTGTTCAGAGGCAGCTGCTGTTTGTCCATATCACTGTGGTCGGACGTGGAATGAAGGATGACGGCAGTGGTGTCTGGCTTTATAGTCGTTTCACCTGGTTGGCAGCGACCCAGGAATTGAAGGAACTGGGCCAGCCTTGCCATTTGACGAAATGAAACAGTTGCCACGTCGACGTTCCGTTTTCAAAATCTGCTCCACCGTGTAGTAGTCTTGCTGTGTTTTTACGACAGGCTGTAATTCCGTCTCGTAAAACGTCCCTAGCAACAGTTCCCCTTGAAGATCTTCCAGTTCATAGACTCGCCGCTGTCGGGGTAGGCGCCGTTTAATCAGGAAGTGCTCATCGCTCCAGTTGGGCAAGTAACTTTTCTCGAACTTGCCCTTGACTTTACTGATCCGTACAGGGTCCCCGACCTTATACACCGCCTTCGTCGTTCGCTGCGATGGCCTGGGGTACAAGACACGCCGGACTTAGGCTTCATTGCGTTGGGTCACGGTAATGGGGGCTCTCTCTATACTCCGATGATAGGCTCGATTGTAACCACTCACAAGTTTCGGGAGAACATCGATGTACCGCCTTGTATTCTTATAGGTGAAATATTTATACGTGCGGCCTTTGAATGTCCTGTTGAACCTTTCCACCACGGAAGCCTTGGTCTCGTTGTACGTATGGAAGAAAAACACCTTCTGGGCTTTCAGAAACTGTTGGAACGGTCTGTTGAGGAATTCCGTGCCTTCGTCGGTTTCCAAATACAAAGGTTTGCGCCCGGTCTTGAAGATGTCTTTGAACGCCGCTATGAGATTCGCCCCCGTTTTCGTCCGGATGGGTACCACCCACGCATACTTCGATAGGATATCGATGCACGTCAAGATATACCGATTCCCATCGTTGTGTTTGGCAAAGGCGCTCATATCGACCAAATCCGCTTGCCACTGGGCATCTATTCCTCCCACGATGACCCGGTTCCGTAGAAAATAGCGACGGACAGATCGATGTAAGGTATAGGTGTCTTGTTTTCTTAACCAATCTCGGACTTGGGCACGTTGTCTCCCCTGGGGTTTGGCCGCTCGATAGAGAGCCGACAATGCACTATAGGCCGCTGGACTGTCGGGACTGTAGTATAAGTTATCCAACACCTTCTCCCAGCGCTTCATGGTGACAAATGATGATGGACCCTGGCTCTATCGTTTATTTATAACGGGTATATCTTGGGCCGGAGTTTCTTTCTGATTTTCTTCGTTGGCTTCCACAGTGTCCATGGTAAATGACCAGTCCAACTCGTCTGATGACCGCTTGATAAGCACTTGATCCACATCTACCACGGCATCTTCCAATGCAGACCATAGATCAGGGTGAAGGATAAAATGCACTGTACCCCCATCTAGCCGAGCCAATTGAGCAAAGAAAGGGCCGCGTCGGATGTACACATCGTGACACAAGTGGATGAGGTCGCCGTCCAGTTCACCAGACAACACCCGTTTGAATTTGGTCCAGCCCTCCCGGGACAGACGAATGTGGGCCGGGCACGGTTGTGTAGGGTCCGCATCACAGATGTCTCCCATCTCCTCCATGATATCGACCTTATCTGCATAAACGTCCAGGAAAACCTCGGGGGTCAAGCTGAGATACGCCAGTATTATATGCTCCGTCATGGTCAGTACGTGAATGGTACCAGATTTGACTGTCTCTCGTATTTATAGGGAGAACCCCGTGAGATCAAAGGATCGGGTGGTCAAAGTCTAGCCGGGTAATCAATGGCATCGTCGTCTGGTTCATTGCTAGACATTTGTTCATTGGGTTCTGCCGCCGCTTCTCTCAGGGCACGAGCCCACTCCAACTCGTCTGATGACCGCTCGTCCGGTGTAAACAGCTGGTCCACGATAGGCACCACTTTCTCGAAGGCTGTCCACAGATCGGGGTCTAGGGTGAAGCCTCGCGTAGGGTCTTGGTAGCGGCCCAGGCGTGGGAAGAAGGGTCCACGGTGTACGTAGATGGCATTGTCTATGTGGATGAGGTGTCCGTCGAGCTCGCCGCTCAACACCCGTTTAAATTTGGTCCAGCCGTCACGGTGTAGCGTAACCGTATTCGATACGGTCTCAGCGCGCGACCAGCAAACATCTCCACGGTCTTCCACGAGGGTGACTTTATCTTCATAGACGTGTAACCCCACCCGAGGTGTAAGGGGAAGGATGGCTCGTAGAACTGGTGACATGGTTGACCCAATGACGATCGTTGAATGACGCACACTGTGTCTGACCCTCGTATTTATAGTCAGGTCCCACTGTCAATGCCACAGCGCCAGGGTCAATAGGGCACAGACCATGACTAGGCCAACCAGCCGTCGCTGATTCCGGCGTGAGCGCTCGTGGTCCATAGCCCGAGCATCAAGGATGGCTGTCATAGTCCAGTAGTGGTGAGTGATGGCACACCTCTCCATCGAGTGCACTCTGTCGAGGACCGCTTCTGTGAACTCGTTCAGGATCTGGCGTCGCCCCTCGTTGTCGTCGCCATCTGAAAACATGGACCGAACCACTGCTTGGTAACCCGTGAGCGAATTAACCACGGTCGCATGCTGTAAAATGCGAGTCGCATAGGGACGGGTGTCCGTCATGGGTCTGAAACCGTAGGAATCGAGGTGTAGGATCCAGAGAGACGTGTTTTATAGACCATGTCAAACATGCGCGCCTAGACGTAGCTCTACGGGTGTAGTCCGTGATACCTACTATTCTGATGGGTTAGTCCAAAAAAGAGAGCAACAACAACAACAAAGATTACAGCGCCAGAGGATCCACTGGAAAATCTTCTCCACGTCTCATGGTATAGCTCCGGTGAGGCAGGCTCAGGCTGGTGAGGCAGGCTCAGGCTGGTCAGGTCAGGTCAAGCAGGCCAATGAATGCAGCATTGCCGTAAACATTCCCACTTTTATACACCTACATAGAAGTACCCGGATGTAGGCGCGGACGTAGGCGAAAGCATCCCAGTACCCGGATGTAGGCGCCGACGTGAGCGGAATTTGTTCTTTTATCGATCGCTCATTGGCTCTTTTTCTCGACCGCTGATTGGTCCAAATGGAACTGCCCATCCTTCCCAGGTTAATTTACAATCCCCTTTTTGGGTTCAAGCTCTGTATATCGATGCCGCAACATTGTTGCCGAACCTTGCCGAAAGGGAGACCTTGGACCTTTTGACCTGGATGTGACCTTTGACCTTTTGACCCGACATTCATCTGCGCACTGCCGGTGATGATGCGCGCGCGCGCATGCGGCCGGAGAACCCGCGCGCTGCGGCCGGGGCGGGCCGGGAAAACCCCCACAGACAGGTCAGTACATGCATTCCTATCATGTTCCCAGGTCACACCCCATTCACACAGATCCTCATGCATACCCGGATGCAGGCGCATACGTCAACGAAATTCTGGCGGGAAAACCCCCACAGACAGGTCGGTACATGTCCTATCAAGTTCCCAGGTCACGCCCCATTCACCCAAACCGGAAGTAACGTCATACCCCTAATTTTACATGCACCCATCCATGACTGGATGCCCCTTCACGAATGCTTCACTTTGATACCTCACTCGACTCCATCGGACCATCAGTGGCCCACCTAGACCGCAAAAACGTCTATTTTCATACCCTTTTCCCACTATTCCCTGTCTGCGCATGCGTAGAATGTGGACAACGGCCGAGACACTACTCCAGGCGGTTGCTCCCTCACATAGGCTTCACATGGATACCGCACTCGACCCCATCGGCCCATTAGTGGCTCGCCTAGGCCCCAGAACGTCTATTTCCATACACTTTCTCTACTGCGCATGCGCAGAATGACGTCAGTTCCACGTCACATCCAGCCCGTTGGATACTCCCTCACGTATGCTTTACATTGATACCTCACTCGATCCAATCGGCCCAATAGTGGCCCACCTAAACCCCAACACGTCTATTTCTATACTACGGCCAGACTGCGCATGCGCAGACTATTGACAACGAACGACACACTAGCCCAGGCGGATGCTTCCTCACGACAGCTTCAAAATAAGACATCATACAACACCATAGGATCATTAGGGGCTCACCTAAACCCTAAAACGTCTATGTCCACACCCTTTTCCCAGAATTCCCTGTCTGCGCATGCGCAGAATGTTGACAACGGCCGAGACACTAGTCCAATCGGATGCCCCCTCACATGTGCTTCACATTGATACCTCACTCAACTCCATCGGCTCATTAGTGGCTCACCCAGATCCCAAAACGTCTATTTTCATACCCTTTATCTATTGCGCATGCGCAGAATGACGATATTCCGACCCCACATCCATCCAGTGGGATGCCCCCTCACATAGGCTTCACATTGATCCTCACTTGACCCCATCGGTCCAATAGTGGCCCACCTAGACCCCAAAACGGCTATTTCCATACCCTTTGTCTACCGCGCAGCGCAGAATGACGATATTTCAACCCCACACCCAGCCCGTCGGATGCGCCTTCACGAATGCTTCCCATGGATACCTCATACGACTCCATCGACCCACTGGTGGCCCACCTAGACCCCAAAACGTCTATTTCCATACACTTTGCCTATAGATTTAATATGCATTCCTAGTACCCGTTCTCTGCATGGCAGAACTGTACAACCCAGAACAAGTCTGGACATGCCTTGATCTCGGGGAGCCAGGTGTTCGGCACGTGAGCTCACTCACGCAGACGCCAGACCAGGTGTTCACAGTGGCCGCAACATTGTAGCGAACGTGCAACATTGTTGCAATTCGGGGAGCCAGGTGTTCGGCACGTGAACTCACTCACGCAGACGACAGACCAGGTGTTCACCGCAACATTGTAGCGAACATGCAACAATGTTGCAATTCGGGGAGCCAGGTGTTCGGCACGTGACAACCCCAAGCAGACGACAGCGAAATTCTGGCGGGAAAACCCCCACAGACAGGTCAGTACATGGCCTATCATGTTCGCGGGAAGTGACCGAAGAGACTCGGAAGTGAACGATATTGTGGAAACGGACCTGACCGAGGAGACACGGGCCTGACCGAGGAGACATGGACCTGACCGAAGAAACACGGAGATCACCCAAGAGACACGAAGATGAACGACATTGTGGAAAAACCCCACAACGGACGTACCCGAAAAGACACGGAGGTGAACGACATTGTGGAAAAACCCCACAGATAGGTCAGTACATATCCTATCATGTTCACAGGTTACGCTCCATTCACCCAGACCGGAAGTGACGTCATACGGGACTGGTGGCGCCCCCTGGCGGAAAAAGGGGAACCAAGAGTTACCTCCCTGGAAAATGCTACCTACTACTAGCGACATTAAAAGGGTGATGGAAAACGACGTCGGCGTACGGCGTCCCAGCCACGCTTTGATTGTAGATGTTCATGCGGACATATTGATTTGGCATGACCACATGGCCCCTAGCACCGGATTGAGCGGTATTAGACACAAATATTTCAGAGCCATGATGTAATAGCCCTGTCAAGTCATCTGCTGGAAAGTGATGAACTATGTGACCGCCAGATGATGAAACACGGCCCAAACGAGGGAGTATTTATTGAATGCAAGTTCGTATTCAGAACAAAAATACCTGTGAGGTCCGACGCCGACCAAGCGTTTCATTCTTCACCATGAGTAAGTAAGGCCCCTAAAGCTATCTGAGGGCAGGATCCCTGCAGCTATATGTGGGTAAGGACGTACATCTTTGTGTGACTTTTGTGAAAGATTATTTAGAGTCTATGCCAGAATACGATCACTAGTCATGAGTGAGTAAAGTGTGGATGTGGATTGTACAACTGCTTGTGACTCAGTCCTGTGTAAATATGTACGGTTACGAAGTCCTGTTAGGAAGTTCCGCCATGGGCATGAAGTGATGTCGTTGCCAGAAGCGATCTCATCGCTTGGTGGTACATCATCGCATGAATGTGCACCGCATGAAGTGACATCTTCACCGCAAGTGACGTCAACTCACGCATGCGAACTGAACTGGTAGTACACTGCACTCTTTAGTCCGTAGGGCATAGGTACACTAGGGTTTGGGTTGTACCACCAGGCGAATGTGTATGCGTGTGATGACGTCACTACCGGCGATGCACATGGGATAGTAAAACGAAATCTAAACCCCACGTTGGCCATGAGAAAAAGTATAAAATCGATAGAATGCGCATCTCAGCGATTCTGTGCTTCATCTACTGATGATATAACAGTCATGTGATTAGTAATTTAACGTGATGCATCGATTGGGATGCTTGAGTTTGATTGACTCCGCCATGTTTACCTCCAATGGCATATAGTCCACACCCTGCGTATGCCATGCCTTTTTCCCGAGTACGCATTGGCCCATATATCCCCGAACATACCCCTGCCCGTGCGAACATGCTCTTTCTACACTACTTATGCACTTATTATCACCGACCATACGACGGTGTGGACAATGTACACAAGGAGAACGCATTCACCTCCACATACCCGCTCACATGGGTTTGTTTGAACGTAAGTATGGCGAATCCGATATTGCCCTTTGTCAACTACTCTTCGAGTGCGCACATGCGCGCATCACCGGCCAACCACCCCAGTTTTATTCTACACAACGAGAGTTTCACGAGAACGCTACTCAGGACACATTGTGTTCAGTATGACCCAATCTCCTCAACACACCCCCATGCGCATCCGAATTGGCTCTACTGCTCTCCGAATGTACATGCGCTTATCACCAGCCAACCACTCCAGTCTTACACTTCAGAACAAGAGCGGAAATACGATACCACACACGACGTATTTAACGTCAGTTTGTCCCACATCCCTCCAAAAACCTGGTCATCCGAAACGTGCCCCTTCCTGGGCTAATGTAGGGGTGTAGGTAGGCGCCTGGTTAGTAGTACATAGAGCGTAAATCTGGTGCGATTGTTGCGGCGGCGGGGAAAATGCGATGGGGGAGATGTCGTCACGGATGACGTCACGTCCGGGTCAAAGGTTACGACCGGATCAAAGGTCATGGCCCGTGAAGGTGTTGCCAGGGCAATGTGAAGAATAGAGAAGAAGTTACGTCACGGTCTGGGATGGACTTTTCAATAGGATTTTACCGGAGAAAAAGCGGAAAACGCACTGGACAGGCCGTCCGATGAGTCTAGGTGGGCCAACATTGGGCCTAAGGAATCGGACGAGGTGTTAGCGTGAAGCGCTCTTCGAGCCTGGTTAGGTAATGGGCGGTTAGTTCACGTGACTGGCAGGGGTGGATGTAAAATTAGGATTTCCAGGTGGAATTCTGAAAAACGCGCTGGACAGGTTGTAAAATAGATCGTGGTGAGCCAATAGGGGACGTACAGCCGTCCCCCTGCATACAATAGCCTAGTCTGGGGATACAATAGCCAAGGCTGGGGACAACAATGTGTCTAGACAAGTGCCTTTTCAACGACACAAAGACCCAGACAATAGTTCCTACATGAAGTATCGACCCATGAAATGAGTCTAGGTGAGCTCTACTTGGTCTGAATCGGCGATGTAGTGTGCCATCTTGAAAGGCTTCACTACGACTGGCGTGGTTTGAACGGGAAGTGACGTTATGGTGCGCATGCGCAGTGGAGTCGTAATAGGGAAAGTAAGGTTCTGAGGTCCGCAGGGGCATATTTGAGCAATTGAGGGACCATATCTCATATCCAAATATGGCGTGCATGGTCTCGTCTTGAAGCTCTTGGCGTGCAGAGGACGCTTGGGGCGGTTTGGGCGGAAAGTGACGGCATCGTGACCATGCGCAGTCGAGGAGTAGAAGTGAAAGTGGCCATCTTGTGGACGCGCATGGGCATATTTGAGCGATTGAGAGACCAAATCTCATCAAAATATGGCATACAGGGTCTCGAGTTGAAGTGCTTGGCGCGTGGACTACGCTTGGGTCATCCTCTCCCAGGATGCTTTGCGCTAGGCTCCATTTTCCCCAAGAACGGTTCTATCTAACTGTTTTATCGATCGCGAAACGTTTAATTATTTTGAAATACACTCAAGATATATTTCAAAACGACAGTGTCACACAGTTTAAAGGCAACCTTTTTTACAAATTACACTAGAATGGTCAACTCCGGCACAGTCCTTGAGACCCTAAAATGGAGATGCGCGAAGCAGAACGTAATGAATGTCTGATAGAGCTTGCGCTTGGGCTGGCTTTGACCGGAAGTGACACTGTGGTGCGCACGCGCGGTCGAGGCGTTGTAGCGAAGACGGGCATTTTGGGGGTGCGCCGGTTCGTGTTTGAGCGATTTAGGGGTCATATCTTATCCATATTATAGCGTACAAGATTCAAGATTCAAAATCAGCAATGCAACAGAGTACAAAAAATGAAATGAAGATGACACATTTATCAGTTGAACAGCAACATAACAATATGATCATAATAAGACTAGAAGTATATATACATATAGTAATCTAAATACGCGAAACAATGAACCTCAAGTTTTGCTTTGTTTATTGAACCACATGAATGTGGATGGTCTCGTATTTAAGCTCTCGTGGTTTTGAATTCGACTCGATTGATGTGACTGTGACTTCATCAGTAGTAGAGAAAGTGTACAGTCGCTCGGGTGCGCCCTTGAGACTTGCCTACCCCAAACACTAAAACATAGGGGCGACTTTTGGACCAAGGAGATGCATGCAGACCCTGGAGTGTGTCCAGAGAAAGACACGAGACTCCTAAACTCTGGCAAGGTGGCTTTGTGGGTAGGGCATGATGGGTCTGTTTTATTAGGTAGAGTTACATCCCCTTGAAAGTAACCTTGTGAGGTCAGGAGTAGTAGAGAAAGCGCAAATACGTCCGAATGAGGAGGGCATGTGGGACTAAGCGGCTACCTACACCGTAATGCACTAACACATGGTAGTGGGCATGTTGACCTTGGGGTGCACCATGAAGTTTGACACATGACCGTCGTAGGGCGGGGATATACGTACGAGTTACGGCGTACTTGGGGTCATATTGAAGCTCCTGATGGAACGTCAATTGAGGCAACTTTTGTCGGCAAATGTTGACCTAGGAATAGAGAAGTTATGCCTATACGCAATGAAACCGGCTTAGACCTATTTGAAAGGGTTCGAATCCGTTTGACTGTGGTTATGGGACCCACCGTCATAACGCTTTAACGCATCCATCGCCCGTCTTCATGCAGTGACGCCCTAACGCCAGCGAATAAGGCCCCTACACACACACGCGCACACACGCCTATGCGTAGCTGTATGGGTGTTGTCCAGTCCTTATTCAGATTGCTTGATTCAGTAGCAGAAGAAGAACAACCACTCCTGGTCGTGTTCAACGGCCACCCATTTGCTCTGGTGCATCCCTAAGCGTCTTCGGGCATTCCAGGATACCGTTGAGGCATTATGTCCTGGAACAGCCGATCGCATTTTGATCGCATTTTCCAGGCTCTCGTTGGGTGGTAACCCCATGTCCTTCTCCAGGAAAAGCTTGGTCTTCATGATAGACCCATGCGTGGGGTCGCCCTTCATTTCAAGCGGCAGCAGGCTATACTGTTCATAGATCTCCATGGCTGTATTCTGATATACTGGCGCAGTTGGATGTGAGCCTCCTGCAAGTTATCCTGCTCGACTTCCTCGATCGCCGCAGCGTGGGTATTAATGGCCGCTGTCACAATACGATCCCAACCCTTGCTTCCTCACTCAGGCTTCCCTCACTGCCTACATCGGTGGCCGAGCTGTCAATATCAGTAAATAGACTATCAACATTCTCTGCATCATTATCTGCATCAGTGGGCTCATCGGCTTCTATCTACTCGGTGCCTCTGTACCCATATATATTCACCCGGTGCCGTATCATATCGTAGTGTTCGGTAAACGTGCGTCCACACTCAAGGCAACGATAAGCCATGTTGACGGTTAGACGTGGACTGGCACGTTTTTCATGAAGAGTTAGAATTATAACCGTAACATACTAACCCCCGCAATCACCTATATTACGGCTTCAACGCCCCAGGGAGATAGTCCAGAAGCTCTGATTGGCCTAAATGATCATGTGATATCCCAAGGAATTGACACTAACTTATCGAAACGTAATGACGCACGTCAACACCCGTAAGTCCGTTGTTACACTTTAACGCTTTATCGTAACGCTTTAACGCGGTATCTTAAAGACATAACGCGGAAGCCATCACACACATGCGTTGGCCATTGGCCTTTAACCCTTGAAGGAAGTGATGTCATCGACAGAAGTGACGTCATCTCCGGAAAAAAAAATCCTCACATGCATGTGCTTACACCTTTGGTTCCGACTTTTCCTGGAAATTACGTCACTATCGGAAGCGGCGACATCCCCGGAAGTGACGTCATCAGTGGATGTGCCGTCATTATTGGAAGTGACGTCATCAGCGTTATGGCGCACCGTGGCGCCACCTGGACCTGATGCACCCCTTTCAAAAACAAGTTGTGGGATAATAGTATATATAGTGCAAATTCATAGTATTATTTATGCAAATGAGATGGCGTCATCGATGACGTCACAGAGCTCTCGTCCAATCAGAAGTAGTTCCGTCACCTCCGGTCACGTGACCTTTGTATTCTTCCGCGGTGATGCGGTCGATTTCGGTTCCAGCGCATCCTCGCTAAAACCAGGGGTATCTCTATCCTAGATATAGCCCCTGGTACGCTTGGGTAATGTGTCGCGATCAACGACACACAGCCGCATCCTGCACATATTGACCAATCAGATCACTTAAGCACCGCGACCATGGCGACCGTGACAACAGATTCGAAAACACCATAGCTTGTGCGATACCCAGTGGCAGAAGAACATGCACATTTTCAACAACCATGAATATTAATAAATATAAGGAAACATAGTTTAAAACAAAATCTATTTGAAGAGAAAATAAACCCATTCATCTACCATCAAACATCCAACAAGCCAGGCAAATGTAGAAATCACCGAAGCTTTAAAGGCGGTCCGTGATGTCAGTGTATCCGAACTCACCTTCCCACTGAAGGACTTGAACTGGGTTGAAACGCACGGATTTCTATCAAATTTCACTGGTCTATCCATTAATATTTTATTGTTATGCGTGCTTGGATTAAATATTTCACATTCGGTATCAGCGAATAGTTTAGCAGCGAAAGTAAAACCCAAACGTATTTTACCATCAGCGCAGTTTTTCTAGGTCACGTAACTGGAGTGTGGGCGGAACGCGGTTTGCTATGCAAGTTGGTCAAGGGTTCGCCTTTGGCTCACAAATAGAAACCTTGACGTGGTGAAGATGGTTTCAGCGGTGCTGCGGTCGCTCCCGGTTCCGGGAAGACGCCTCCGCAAAGTAGTTCCGACATTTCAATTACGCGGGTTTTCGTGAGAATTATCTGGAATGTTCGGCAATCTCCGGTAATGTCCGGTCATCTCCGGCAATGTCCGGTGCTCTCCGGGACAATAGATAGCCTTTATCTGCCCTTCCGAAACATCAATGGACTGTACAGGGTCCCCGACAATATCGCCATCTATTTGCCCATGTTAAATGGCAAGTGGAGAACCATCAGTTTCTCCATACAGTGGCAGAAGGAAAAGGGTCCTAGTGGGAAATGAACCCGGGTCGCTTTATCTAGAGGCAGACACGTTATCCATTAGGCCACGAGTTACGGCTACAAACCAAGGTTGAAA
Source organism: Hanleya hanleyi (assembly GCA_036873755.1). Taxonomy (NCBI): domain Eukaryota; kingdom Metazoa; phylum Mollusca; class Polyplacophora; order Lepidopleurida; family Hanleyidae; genus Hanleya; species Hanleya hanleyi. Next base: position 23,180 of record JAVTVY010053546.1, read on the forward strand.
ATAGCATATATATGTCTACTATATGGCCCATACTGGCCCACTGACCAATGCTGAACCTAATGGGAAATTTACTCCTGGTCATTGTAGTATGGGTTGTTTGGTTTTGTTTTTCACATCTCAGGTGGCATATCACTGTTTCGTACTAAAAACGAGGGAGTTTCCCATTGGTGTAGGGGTCATCCAGTGGGATTCCCCCCAGAACAGACATGTAAAATTGAAAATACCATTTTTTTTAGATTGTGTTGGTATAAATTCAGCCTAAAGATTGATAGAAAATCAGAATGGATGAATTTAGGAAAAAAATATGGAATTTAGTGATAAAGTGGTGACGACATCATGCACATGGGAACGAGAGTATCATTTAGGTGCCATTTTTGTCACTTTAGCAGACGACTTATTACACTGAAAACGAGCTGGCGATGGGTATATAATTCCCACTTTTTTTAAAGCTACTGGAGTTACTTGACAGAGTCGTAGTGAATATAAACATCTCATTTGCGTAGTGGATACCTCAGCCGTCAGGAGAACTTGGTGTATATTGTCGAAAATCAGATCACATTTGGATGTTGTTGTTGTTGTGGAAATGACAGGTCAGTTATGCAAATTTTTTTTCGAACGTTCTATGTTTTGGCATGAAAATGTTCCTGAGATAGATACATTCATTTTGATATATGATATATGAATAGTTTTTTGTGTTTAGAGTGGTATCACAGCGAGGCACCAAACATAGGGCTAAACACAGCAATCCTGTAAGACACTATACTACATAGCACCCTCAACACCTAGAACACGATGGGCAGGGTCCCGGAGCGATTGGTTGAAATTTTTTGGAAAAGTCACTGTGTGCATGCGTAATGGGTAAACAGCGCTGGGAGGCCGTTTTGGATTGAGGTATCAATGTGAAGCATTCGTGAGGGAGTATCCGACGGGCTCGGTGTGACGTAAAACTGACGTCATTCGGCGCATGCGTAGTAGACAAAGTATATGGAAATAGACGTTTAGGAGGTCAGGGGGGCCAGTAGTGAGCCGATTGCATCAAGTGAGCTATCATTGTAAAGCATACGCGAGGGAGCATCCAGTGGGATGGCTGAAACGTGAAACTGACGTCATTCTGCGCATGCGCAGTAGACAAAGGGTATGGAAATAGACGTTTTGTGGTCTAGGTGGGCCACTATTGGGCCGATTGCATAGAGTGAGCTATCATTGTAAAGCATACGCGAGGAAGCATCCGACGGGCTGGGTGTGACGTGGAACTGACGTCATTCTGCGCATGCGCAGTAGACAAAGACTATGCAAATAGACGTTTTGTGGGCAAGAGGGGCCACTGGTGGTCCGATTGGGTCGAATGAGGTATCATTGTAAAGCATACGTGAGGGAGCATCCAGCGTGATGGCTGGATGGCTGAAACGTGCAACTGACGTAATTCTGCGCATGCGCAGTGGAGAAAGGGTATGGAAATAGACGTTTTGGGGTCTAGGTGGACCACTAGTGTTCCGATGGAGTCGAGTGAGATATCAATGTAAAGCATACATGGAGGAGCATGCGCCTGGACTAGTGTGTTGTTTGTTTTCAACATTCTGCGCCTGCGCAGACAGGGAATTTTGGGGAAATGGTATGGAAATAGACGTTTTGGGGTCTAGGCGGGCCACTATTGGTCCGATTGCATCAAGTGAGGTATCATTGTAAAGCATACGCGAGGGAGCATCCGAGGTAAGGGGTCGGACGTGCAGCTGACGTCATTCTGCGCATGCGCAGTAGAGAAAGTGTATGGAAATAGATGTTTTGGGGCCGAGAGGGGTCACTATTGGGCCGATTGGGTCGAGTGAGGTATCATTGTAAAGCATACGTGAGGGAGCATCCGACTGGATGGGTGTGACGTAACACTGATGTCATTCTGCGCATGCGCAGTAGACAAAGTATATGAAAATAGACGTTTTGGGATCTAGGCGGGCCACTAGTGGTCCGATGGAGTCGAGTGAGGCATTGTTGTAAAGCATACGTGAGGGAGCATCCGGCGGGATGGGTGTAACGTAGAACTGACGTCAATCTGCGCATGCGCAGTAGAGAAAGTGTATGGACATAGACGTTTAGGGGACGAGAGGGGTCACTGGTGGTCCGATTGAGACGTGAGAGGTATCATCTTGTAGCCCTCGGGGTGTAGACCACGATTGGAGGGATGCCCACGTCATCTGTGACGTCAATGGTGACGCCATCAGTAGGAGTAGTGGCCAAAGTGGATATTTTGGGGGGTGTGAAAGGAGGTGTTTGGGGTAGAGAGGGACCATCAGTGGTCCGAATGGCTCGTGGGAGGTGTCAGTGAAGCCCTCGTGTAGGAGCATTCGACTGGACTAACATTTTGTCCGGTTTCATCATTCTGCGCATGCGCAGGCTGGCCGTAGTATAGAAAGCAGGCATTTTGGGTGTTCTTTTGGGGTAGAGAGGGACCATCCGTGGTCCAAATGGACCGTGACGGGTATCAGTGTGAAGCTCTCCTGGGGTAGTCAGAAAGTGTGCGTGTGCGTGCATGTGCGTGTGTATGCGTGTATGTGCGTTTATGCGTCTGTGTGTGTATGTGTCTGTGTTGGTGTGTGCGTGTGTGTGTATGCGTGTGTGTCTGTGTATGCATGTGTGCATTCGTCTGTGTGCGCGCGTGTGTGTGTGTGTGTATGCGTGTGTGTGTATGCGTGTGTGTGTGTGTATGCAAGTGTGTGTATGCGTGTGTGTGTATGCGTGCGTGTGTGTGTATGCACCAACACCACCACCACAACCACCACCGGGCGTTGACCCCCGTCAACACCACCACCACCACCACCACACACCACCACCACCGGGTACATATGGACGTGAGTGAGTGAGTGAGTGAGTGAGTGAGTGAGTGAGTGAGTGACTGACTGAGTGAGCTAGTGAGTGAATGAGTGAGTGGGAGTTCGGAAGTGATGTCCTCGTACGCATGCGCACGCATCTGTGGTGCACTTTATGCCCTAATTTAAGTCATATGCATGTTAGAATACGTGCCCTTTCGGCGCTTGGGCCATTTCCGTGAACCGGTTAACTACGGTATACAAAAGAACCAAAATCACATTGTTGTAGGAATAAACACATTTTATAGCAGAGAACACAACAGATATATACAGTTATTTCCCCCTTATTATAATATCAACGACAGAAGTCCAGTGCAATATCTGCAGTGTAAGTCCCACCTATACTTTAGCATTTATCAGATGCCGTCGTTGGCTCCCATATTTGGCCACGAAAAAGGTGATATTGGTCATCATTTCCACCTGCCATTTGGTGTTGGGGCGCTGTTCATAGGCCCATTCTAAGGCATCCAATGTCTCCAGTTGGGCCAGGGCCGTCTCCAGGGACGCACGATTGGTGATGGTGAAAGGATGGTCGCACACTGGGTTGTTGGCACTGGAATAGAAATAGCGCAATTGACCCGTCATCTTATGGCATAAGATGTACCCAAATGCTACATTTAATTTGAAGGCCGTAGGTTGGTCGTTGAAGATGACTTCCACGTATCTGTGTAGACGGGCGAGGTCAGTCAGTCGAAAATTGTACAAGTCCAATATAGGGCGATGACGGTGAAAACAGTGCCGGATCATGGACCAATGGCACCGGTAGATGTCACTCACTGGATGATCTTCGGGTAAGAGATCGATAGGAACATTTGTTGGTTCGTCCAGAAAATGTTCGATGTCGTCAGGCGTATGACTAGAAACCGTATCATCGGGGTCCGGCTGGGCATCCAGGCCGTCCTCGACTATGGGTATAGGCGGGCTGGACATGGGTTCGTTGCTTGACAAGCGTTGGGTAGGTGGTGTCTCCGTACGTTTGATCTCCCTGAACTTCTCGGCACTGGGATCAATCTCCATCGGTTCTTCAATTCGGAGCGGTGGATCGACCTCCATGGGTTCTTCCTTTCGAGGTTGCATTTCCATGGGAACTGGAATATCCGGTCTGGAGAGTGGCGAGCGTGATCCGTGTATGACACTATGGTGACGTCTCAATTGACTGGGGTGTTTGAAGAGTTGACCACACTCTTCGCGTGTGTGTTTGGGTACTTCATGGCGTGCACGTGTGTCACGACGTAAATGATCCGGCCGCTGAAACGACTGTGTACATATCGTACAGCTATACTGGGCGGTACCGTCGTGCTTGGTAGCCTCATGGCGGCGCAAGTCGTGCAGACGAGTGAATGATTTCGAGCACGTAGTACAAGTGAACATCTTGTTGGTTGACAGAGTGTCTGAGGAAACGGCCAGACCGCTTCCCTTTTATAGCACGCTAGCTGAT
>JAVTVY010053547.1:0-25502 GCA_036873755.1 Hanleya hanleyi
TTTTGAATTTGGTGCTAATACTATTATGTGGAAAATGGAATAGGTCTTTGGATTATGGACGCGGATATTCTCTAATGGACGACGGCTGGATTATGAATGACGGACTAGACGCTTGTAATTTTAACCTGTTTAAGCCTGGATTCTGCTGGTGGATAAGTTGTCCCCGAGGCCGGGCCCCTGCACACCCAACAAACATAATGAACACAACTATAAGAAAAAATATGAAGACAGACCCGAGGAACCTTAGTGCAGGTTTCTCGGCCGAGTCTCTAATAGTTCGAAATGCACTAAGACCTTTTTCAATCCATATGACAGATATATTTCTGACAGCAAAGCAAGGCCACGACATCAAACCTTGTAATATTGCGCTTGATGATTGTTTAGCACCGAATTCTACATGTAATAATTTCAAAATTTCTAAGTGTGGACATCGTGGATGTCTCACGTGTCCACTCTTTAATACTTCAGCTTCATTTAGTTCCACGTTGACTGGTAACTCATATTCTGTTAACTCGTATGTTGATCTTAGTTGTTCTACTACAAACTGTATTTATTTAGTTTCCTGTAAGAAGTGTGGTCAACAGTATGTTGGCAAGACCACCCAAAGACTCCATCTTAGGGTGAACGGTCACAGAAAATCCGTTAGGAAAAAGCAATTGCTTATAGGTAGGCATTTTCTGGACCCGACCACGGCTGGGATAACTTTAGTATTCAGATCATAGACGTCGTCTATCCATCTACTAAGGATTCCCCTTTTGGATTTGAGAGAAAAATCCGAGAGCGGGAAATATTCTGGATGCTAGAACTTGGGGCAGTGTTTCCGTTTGGTTTAAATGATAATGTCAGTGGGTTCGGCAATGCTACAAACCGCCGTTCAAATATATCCAACATTACCCAACTATTTAAACCCCATCAACGGAGACATCGCAGCCATGGTTGGCGAAAGTTTAATAGTTCGATGATTCACGATCATATCACTTTAAATTACTTAGTGGGTTTAACTAACATACCCAATAGTATACATAGCTTAGGTACAGTTCTGTACGCGTTACCTCTGAGAGCTTTAGATCAAATAGCCAGAGATATACAACAATCTGCGTCTTCAGGAAATATAATACCATCAAAAATCATTAAAGTATGTCAAGATATAGCGTATTTTCGGTTGTATCGTCCAGTGACCATAATCGAAACCTCTCAAGATCGGCTTTTCTTGAAACTCAACTACTTAGATAAAGGACTGGACATCATTAATTTACCTCGAATCCTGAATGATCCAGAGGTACGCAACGCTGTGCCAAACTATTTAAAGTTCACAGAACCTCCTTGCATTTCATATAAGTACACTAAATCTATAGCCACCAAAATATTCAATTACTCCAATGCTGTCCAGGAGTTTGACTGGAACTTATACACGTCAGGAGGCTATAGTTGTGATTGTGGATCGTCGAACTTCATCTATACACCATGCAAACATATTGTGACTGGTGACCTTGATGTGGTGAGTGATAAGGATCTGAAATTACTCCTGATGAAGGGACCTAAATATAGAGAGCCAAGAAGAGTAAATCTGAAGGCCGACCAGAAGATAGTCCTGTCTGCATTGGAACAATACGTTATTGATTGGTCTAAACGAGAAAAAGTTGAACCTACAGTACTCGCTGATTGGCTGGACCTCACCAAGGGCAAGGCCGTTGAAACAATCCGCCATATTGACAGAAGTGCTCTTCCCCAAGCAAAACAAGTTCTGAGAAACCTCAATTCGCAAGAAGTTTTAGCAAATCTCCAGAGTAAATTCGTCATAGTCCCAGCAGACAAAGTTCCGAATAATATAATATTCATACGTAAATATTACTATTACCAGGTGCTGGTTAAAGAATTGAGTGTAGACATATCTTCATCAAATACGTCTACTTACTCCCAAACTGCATTTACTCTGGAAGATCTATTTAACAATCACAAAAAGTTTCTCAGGGAAAGAGGTATTCGTCTTCCAACTAATCATAACGACATATCAAAAATATACTGGACTCCCAAAATGCATAAATCACCATACAAAGCTAGATTCATAGCTGGTTCTAGAAGCTGCACCACCAAGCTTCTTTCAACCCTATTGACGAGGGCCCTTCAGGAGGTAAAAACATTTTGGGGAAGGTATTGCGCCAATACTTCTAAGAACTCTGGAGTTGAATGTATGTGGATATTGAAAACTCAAAATGTCTTACGGCAGAACTTGATGCTAAAGGTCACATACCGTACAGACATGTATCCACATGGGCCTTCTCGACTCTCTATACTACAATCCTCATCAGGACCTTATTGACCGTCTAAGTTCATTAATAGTATCTGTGTTCAAGAAAACTGATCGTAGATATATTAATGTCGGAAGCCATAAAGCATTCTTTAGCTCGACTACATACAAGAGATATCATTCATGGGATGTTTCTTTGTTTATAGAGTTGCTTGAATTTCTCATTAAAAATATCTATGTGAAATTTGGCAACACAATATATCAGCAGCATATAGGTATTCCAATGGGTACTAATTGTGCACCCCTGTTGGCCGACCTGTATCTGTTCTCTTATGAATATGACTATATGCAGGCGCTTTCAAAAACCGATCCATTCAAAGCCCGTTCCTTCTCATTCACCAAACGCTATATAGACGATCTTCTCGCTGTGGATAATCGCTATATAAATGACGCAGTGAAGGATATATATCCACCTTCACTGGATTTGAAGGAAACTACAGATAGCCCTACAGGCACATCTTATTTAGATCTCTATCTCTATAAAAATGAAGCGGGCATTCTCTCTCGTCGACTTTATGACAAAAGAGATGATTACAATTTCGGCATCGTAAACTATCCCTTTCTGGATAGTAATATTCCAGTGGGACCTGCATATGGCGTATACATATCTCGCTTAGTAGCATTTGCTAGATCCTGTGTTAAATGTCATGATTTTAATCAACGTCACAAAACATTGTTGCAGAAATTTATAAAACAGGGCTATTCCACCAAGCGCCTCCACTTAAAGTTTCTCAAATTTGGCGATACATATCGCATGCTGATAGCAAAATACGAACGTAGCGTGCAAGATCTATGGCGCTACGTTTCGTAACTTGTGTCTAATTCCGCTTAACCCGGGGCTAGGGGCCGTATGAACCCATGTACTTCAAGATCCTCATGGTACTCATATGAACAGTCACAATCAAAACGTGACTGAGATACATCTTTTTTTAGATGACGACTCTATAACGAATATTATGGATTAAGAATACTGATAAGCGATACGGATTTGATATTTTTGGAACATCATGATGTCTTGCCGGCATCATTGAAAACTGTTGACCGCTTCTCTCTTGCAGGAAACAAGCCTATGTTTATGTATACTATGATTGTCTTTTTGAATTTGGTGCTAATACTATTATGTGGAAAATGGAATAGGTCTTTGGATTATGGACGCGGATATTCTCTAATGGACGACGGCTGGATTATGAATGACGGACTAGACGCTTGTAGTTGCTTCTGTAGTCGGGTTCCACCTCCCATCATGCTTCACGAGTTACACGTCATGGGAGGCCGCTTCCGGCGGAAGATTCAACATGGCGGCTCCCCACCTTGTAGAGATGGACGATGCGATTTTTTGCCGTTTTCTGGTAAGTTTATTGCCGCCATTTCATGTCATTACAACACAATGATTCCTAGTATACCGCTCGTCATTTCTATATATCGCAAAGTATTTGTCGGCTGGTGACTTATGCCGAAGCCAACCAAATAGTCCAAGTTGTTGTTGTTCAGATCAAATGGACAGCAGGTCATGCACGCACTGCATGACCCATTTCAAAGCTTCATCCCCCAGCAGCATACATGTCAATTAACATTTCAATACACTGAATTAAAACTATTCTTGAACCTATCAAATTACCTTGCCTCAGGATACCATTCTCAGCTTTACAGTCCATTTAAATGAACGAGTGAAAACAGTTGAATAATGGTTTGATTTTGCAGAAGCTTCAATTGATCTACCTGCTTGAGTCTGTAAACTTATTTAATAAAGTTGATAAATAATATACACATACTTTTTGTTCGACAAGATTGTAAACCTTTTCTTTTCATTTTTCATTTATCCACATTATGTGCTGTGACACTTGTATGCCACAAAATCCCTTTGGAGTATAAGGAAGTTTCAAGTCCAGCTGGTATTTATCCTACTACCTGTATAATTACTGATTTATTATGGCAGGCCATTAGTATTTTACACAATCTTCAAGTCTGCACATACACCATCAGATATCTTTTGATGAAAAATAATTTGCTTGTTAAAACCTGATATTCTGAAAACTTATTCTGAATTGTAGTTGAATCAAAGGAGTGTCCACATTCCACATGTAGGCCTACACATTGATATTTTTAACTGATAGCATGGATAGAACCTTTCCCAATTTGTTTTTAATTTTAAGCCCATACCACTGGGCATTTATTTGCCATACGATCACATTTCACATGCTTTTTCAGCCTCCATGATCTGGAACCAAACAGTCAGTATCACTAGATGAAAGAAGCAGATTCTGATATACATTTCAGGTTTTACCGATGCCAAATGACTTGAACAAAAGACAATTAGACAAAAAGAAAATCAATAAATATATCAATAAACAATCCTGTTCTAGATTATAATATCATGGATTCTTGTCATTCTCATGCCACTAACATGAACATCATTGAACTCCAATCCAACCAGTGGTCAAGATCCATCATTGTTCTTCAGGATTCATATTATTGATCACTCATAGATTGGATTAAGTTCTCATAGTACTCAGTTCTCATTTCATACTTTTGCAAATTCTTGTAACATGGTCAGGTCTTAGTTCTATTAAGTACACGTATGAAAGGTGCGAACTGGTATAATGGATTTCATCTTGTTGTGTATGACGAAAGAATGAAATATAATGAAGGCCATAAACATTTTCAATGAAGTGAGTTTTGATATTAAATATGTATACAATTGATTCCAACCTGCAGGTCATGGATTCAGCGCTTCTGATATCAGATGCAACAGGACTGTTAAACAATGGATGTACTGGATGAAATGGAAAACCCAATACAGACTATCGATTGGTTCAGCTGTGTCAGAAATGTGTGGAATGACAGAGTTGGTGAAAATCAGAGCCAGTGATTGGCCACAACCCATTGGATATCAGCTGATTCCTCGGGAAATAAACATTACACATGTAATGACCACCTGCAGAGTGATATATGTGTCAATCGGTCAGACATTTTCATGGATGCCCAATTCTAACTTACAACAACCGTGCCGGACTTCATTCCTTCACTCAGAATAATTGGATCTAACTTTTACAAAACCTACAGCTCCCAATAGTTCCTGGATCTAGAACACATAAATGAAGGGACTCAGTTTATCAGTGCTATGGCAAAAATATCATGTAGAATGGGATTGTGTGGATAATATCAGATCCATGGAAGTTGGAAATCCTGCAGCATGCTCCACAAATATCACCAACGGTCATAAAGCTTTCTGGTTTGCACCAGTGTGGATCTATACTTTTTTTTTACAAAATTATCTCCCTTGACCAGGTTAGAAGTTGAATGTGTCTAAAATGATTTAGCTTCTAGAAACAAAGACTTCTTTTCCTGAGTAGAGGTAAAAACCGAACATATTTTGATTATTTTATTCAAATTATAATTCCACTGCTGGTATATGTACATGTATAAAATACATACAGAATGAACTGCATACAGAATAACACAAAGATCAGGTATATGTATCTCATTACATTCTTAACCAAAGATCAATACCTGATATTACAACAATACCATGGTGTTATATATTGTTATGATTGGCTTAACTTTAGCTGATGAAGATATTTCTAATTTGAGGACAATGGGCAATTATACTAAATTTATTTTCATAACTTCATTTATTTCCACAACAAGCAAAATAATCCCACAACAAGCAAAATAATCGGGATTAGCAAGTGAAGTTTTACAACATAATGTAATAAGCATCATGGGTCTCCTTCAGTTTAGTGTAGACATATATACCCCTGAATATCTGTTACCATGGTTCGGTCATAATATTGTGTTTAATATATTGATGTCGACAAGGAATAAACATAATTATTTGATAATATTATTAATTGTATGTTGTTTATGATTAACATGAACTTTTTATTTGCTGGAATCTGGCCATTTGTTTCATATGGGCCATATTCTCATCAGCCATCACCATTCAATATGAATGTGATACATGTAGAAGTCCATGGTCATTGATACAGTATGGGGAAGGTGACCTGTAACACCAGTATACAAAATTATACCGAGCGCATTGAATCCTCATCACATGATGTTGAGACAGATCAAAACGGAGTGTCGGTAAAATCAGGTGTGTTTTTTAGAGGATTCTCTCAATGATGATGCTATACTGTACACATACAAAATATGAAGTGTTGATGTGTAGGGTCTATAGCACAACATCACAAGCAAGTTGGTACAACTAGGCACACAGGGTCTCATTTCTGCCGCTAACGTGTTGATTTGGGTGGGGGCTTCCTCTCGGGGAGGTGGGGGTAGGAAGGGCCTAATATCTCAAGCAACATTCCAGGTTTTCCATCAGTATACTCTATTCCATACCCCAATATTTCAAACACGTGAAATCAAACAAAAATTATGTGCGGGGAATGTGACTTCCACATCCCTGGCTGGACATGCTAGTGGGGAACCCTCAATCTCAGGTTAATTACCATTGGTGGAGTTAACGTCCAACAAATGCAAAATTGAGCTTGGCATCCGACCCTATGTTATTTCAGTGATGTATTCCCCTACGGACCCTGTTGCCTCGACGGAGGTCTTTGCGCTCATCCACCGCTTGTTATTAACTGGTAGTCACGCAGTTCATCATGTTCCAACAGATGACTTGATAGGGCTATTAAATCATCGCTCTCTAATACCGCTCAGGCCGGTGTTAGGGGCCGCGTGGACATGTCATTCAATATGACCAGATGAAGATCTACAATAAAAGCGTGGTTGGGATACAAATGATCACAGCGATCACTTTTAGTTCTTGTGATATTTTTGGATATATACAGTCAGTATATTTGTATGTGGTGTCATATAACCTAGTCAGTATGCCGGCATCGTTTTTCACAACACTTTTAATGTTGCACTGTACACATTTCGAATTCTGATGCAAGTATATTGTCAACAAAAGATCAAGAAAGTTGAAAATCCTTTGAAGATTCACGAACCGTGAAAGGAAATATAATTTTATTGACAATGCACCAACCATTGTGACCGTGACTAAATGTTGCCAAGGTCAATAGCACTGGAGAGAAGGATACACATCGATAACAATACATTGGGATTCAGTCAAAATATTGTATTTATTATAACATTGTCTTTTTTCATCTATGTCGAATACAGTTGCTTTATCACTATCTGTTTTCTAATCGCCTTGGCTATTCAGGTAATTAAACGACATCCCTAAATAATTATTGTAATTTTAGAACAAACCAGTGTTATAATTTCAGTATAAACAACCTAAAGGTATGGACTTCATATTCTTATCAATGTCTGTGTCTATGATACTGAAACGAATTGCCACGTTAAGAATAGTACGTGTAAAACCAACTAAAGTGTGAATTTCATATTCTTTTTATGTCAGCGTACACAACGCTGAATCGAACAGCTGCTGGCTTAACTATTTAAGGCAGATCAGTTGCACATTATCCCAGAGATAAAAGACATTGACTTTAAAGAGGAAATCAGCTGAACTATTTATCAAACACATCTTATTTTATTTAGTCTGTGGAATGCTATCCTACGAATGTTTGTTCGCGACGTTTCTTAGGGGATTGACTGCTCATATTGAGATGTAGTTTGAACACGGTAATGTATAATGATTTTTTCATAGCCACTTGTCGAGTTTCAGCTTCAACTATGGATATGATACTGGTATAGATATTGGTCTGAAAGGGAAATCAGTTCAACAGTGTATTAACACATTTTATCTATGGAAGTCTGTGGAAGTGCACTTCTGTAAAACTTGGTTCATGACGTTTAATTAGTGATTGACGGTCCATCCTAGTCTAGACGTGGTATTGTATAACACCACATAGCCACTTGTCAAAATTCAGCTCAACTTTCGAGAGAAGGATATAATACATGTCAGTTAATTTGTATCAGATTAATCAATATGTGTCCATATAGCATGCAAGTGTACGATGGTTACTTCGTCATGACATAGTTTACTATACGTATCACTGTACCATTAATACAGTAGGACAGCACATATTTCAGTCACTGTACTAAAATCTATCGGACCAGAATTAGCCCGTAGTTTAATGACTGCCGCATTAATAGAGGGGGGACAGCACAGAGTCCGGCCACTGTGAGCGCCACTATCGTTATTATATAGAGGACCAGAATTAGCTCGTAGTTCAATCACTGCCGCATTAATAGAGAAGGACAGCACATAGTCCGGCCAATGTGAGCGTCATTATAGTTATTATATAGAGGACCAGCAATGAGCTCGTAGTTCAATCACTGCCGCATTAATAGAGGACAGCGCATAGTCCGACCACTGTGAGCGTCATTATCATTATTTAATGACTGCCGCATTAATAGAGAAGGACAGCACATAGTCCGGCCACTGTGAGCGCCACTATCATTATTATATAGAGGACCAGGTTGAGCTCGTAGTTCAATGATTGCCGCATTAATAGAGAAGGACAGCACATAGTCCAGCCACTGTGAGCGCCACTATCATTATTATATAGAGGACCAGATTGAGCTCGTAGTTCAATAACTGCCGCATTAATAGAGAAGGACAGCACATAATCCGGCCAATGTGAACGTCATTGTCGTTATTATATAGAGGACCGGAAAGAGCTCGTAGTTTAATCACTGTCGCATTAATAGAGAAGGACAGCACATAGCCCAGCCACTGTGAGCGCCACTGTCATTATTATATAGAGGACCAGACTGAGCTCGTACTTCAATCACTGCCGCATTAATAGAGAAGGACAGCACATAGTCCGGCCACTGTGAGCGCCACTATCATTATTATATAGAGGACCAGATTGAGCTCGTAGTTCAATCACTGCCGCATTAATAGAGAAGGACAGCACATAGTCCGGCCACTGTGAGCGCCACTATCATTATTATATAGAGGACCAGATTGAGCTCGTAGTTCAATCACTGACGCATTAATAGAGAAGGACAGCACATAGTCCGGCCACTGTGAGCGCAACTATCATTATTATACAGAGGACCAGATTGAGATCGTAGTTCGATCACTGCCGCATTAATAGAGAAGGACAGCACATAGTCCGGCCAATGTGAACGTCATTATCATTATTATATAGAGGACCAGATTGAGCTCGTAGTTTAATCACAACCGCATTAATAGAGAAGGGCAGCACATAGTCCGGCCAATGTGAACGCCACTATCATTATTATATAGAGGATCGGATTGAGCTCGTAGTTTAATCACTGCCGCGTTAATAGAGAAGGGCAGCACATAGTCCGGCCACTGTGGGTGTCATTATCGTTATTATATAGAGGACCGGAATGAGCTCGTAGTTTAATCACTGCCGCATTAATAGAGAAGGGCAGCACATAGTCCGGCCAATGTGAACGTTATTATCATTATTATATAGAGGACCAGATTGAGCTCGTAGTTTAATCACTGCCGCATTAATAGAGAAGGGCAGCACATAGTCCGGCCAATGTGAACGCCACTATCATTATTATATAGAGGACCGGATTGAGCTCGTAGTTTAATCACTGCCGCATTAATAGAGAAGGGCAGCACATAGTCCGGCCACTGTGAGCGCCACTATCATTATTATATAGAGGACCAGATTGAGCTCCTAGTTTAATCACTGCCGCATTAATAGAGAAGGAAAGCACATAGTCCGGCCACTGTGAGCGACACTATCATTATTATATAGAGGACCGGAATGAGCTCGTAGTTTAATCACTGCCGCATTAATAGAGAATGATAGCACATAGTTCAGCCACTGTGAGCGCCACTATCATTATTATATAGAGGATCGGGATGAGCTGGTATTTTAATCACTGCCGCATTAATAGAGAAGGACAGCACATAGTCCAGCCACTGTGAGCGCCACTATCATTATTATATAGAGGACCAGCATCAGCTCGTTGTTCAATCACTGCCACATTAATAGAGAAGGACAGCACATAGTCCGGCCACTGTGAGCGCCACTATCGTTATTATATAGAGGACAAGAAGTATACTTTTGATTCGACTCGTTTTCTCGGGGTATTTCTCCTCCAGTTTGAATTGGTTGGAAAGTTCATAGTCGTCTGTTGAGCTCTCTGTGGATATAAATATTCAAAATTGTGTAAAAGATAATCCAAATCTGAACGTAGTGCGTAAAATCGCCAGAGATCGTACCCAACTCCTTTTTCATAGTTAATATTGCTGACGGTCCTGAATAATCTATCCCACCCCTACCCCACCCCCATTGGATTCAAGCATAGACGATAGACAGTTCCTTCCAGGCGAACATCTTGGCCTTTTACATTTCCTAAACCTTCATAACACATTAATATTGACTATTGGAATTCTGCTCTGGCTGACATAAATTTATATATTCTCATCGGCACATTAGGCTAATGAAATTTATCACGTAATTAACTGATCCCCCGGTCAATTAATTGATCAATTTCCAAATAATGAACAAGACATTTGCTTATTCAAATCAACAAAGGCCTATCGTACGTACCAGTTGTATAACACTATATGCGTTACTTACTTCTGGACAAACAACACCGGACAATTTCCAGGACGAACTCAAAGAAGACCTGAGCTGCAATCCAGGTGATGACGACGACAAATCCAAGCCACCTCATACCACTCGGTAAGAACGGAATGTCAAAGGCCAGGTAAAACTCGACAGCTGAAGAAAAAAGATACACAAATTCACGCCAGTCACATTAATCGTCATACTTCTCAGCTATAAAATAAATTATATTTTTTTTGATTGAATTTGAAATAAACCCATTCCATGAGTAGTAAAGGGGACATTATGGAAACAACATGAAAATTTATGGATGATGTAAGTAGTCCTGAGTACTAATGACGATATCATGGAAATAACATGCAAATTTATGGATGGGATAAAACGATGATTCTTTTATTGCACCATGTAAGCGTCCTGTCTGTGTCTTTTGTGCTGTCGTCAGTGTTTTATAGGGTGGAAGGAGGATGTCTGGTTCCATACTGCTTCAAAGATTTCTTCTTTGAAGTAACAGGAACGCAACTTGGCTGGGTGTTGCTTAGTTGGTTCGTCGCGATATAGCTGAAATATTGTTGAAAGCGACGTTAAATTCTATTCACCCACTCACTTGTAGAGGGTTTGACATGGATAGACGCATTTTACTGACTTTTAGATAGCAGTTATATTCATGTTACTTTAACTGAATAAGCCAATTTGGTATGTGTGAGTATGACCGAGTGAAGGAATACAAGATCATAAACAAGTGCACTCACCTGCAGCAATATGGGTCAGTTTACCAAGTATTCGATGGACCCAGTTGTAGACAGGTCGGAGGTGAGATGTTACAGATGGTCGGATCAAACCCAGGAAGACTTGTAATGTCGTGGCCGCCATGATGGCTATGCCTAAGTAAGCGTGAACCAAGGCGTCCTGTAAAATAATATATGGGAAATCATGATCAAAACATGGTCGTGGCATTGATAATCGTTTATCGTGGCATTGATAATCGTTTATCGTGGCATTGATACTCGTTTATCGTGGCATTGATCATCGTTTATCGTGGCATTGATAATCGTTTATCGTGGCATTGATAATCGTTTATCGTGGCATTGATAATCGTTTATCGTGGCATTGATAATCGTTTATCGTGGCATTGATAATCGTTTATCGTGGCATTGATAATCGTTTATCGTGGCATTGATAATCGTTTATCGTGGCATTGATAATCGTTTATCGTGGCATTGATAATCGTTTATCGTGGCATTGATAATCGTTTATCGTGGCATTGATAATCGTTTAAATCTAGTAGAAAATACATAGATGAGTACATTTACACAAAAATGCACAGTAACTATTTTAGGAAATACTAAATGACAAGCAATTATTGCTTGACATGGTATAGGGAAAGGCAATAAAATATAGAAATAATCTATTGTGGATTCCTTCCGTTCTTCTGAATTGCAGTACACTAAAAATGATATACACTTAGCTTCCAATAATTGTATTCTTTTTCGACACAGTTATTTATTTATATATAGCCTATCTATATTGACTGGGATATTGACCATACAGCTCTCAGATCTTGCGCATTTTGTCCAGAGGTCCGATAGAAATATTATCGTAAACATGACAGATACATGCTAGCAGACAAAATGTTCCATGGTTCTCACCTCTGACCAATCTCCGACCTTCACAAAGACAATGATGAAACCGATAGCAGTACAGCAAGCGGCGACAACTACCAGGAATCTATGAAACTACAAAATAATTCCCATGATAGGATATCAAAACGATTATAAAGATAGCATCCGTTTGATAATTTTCTGCCGTGGCCCACGCCTTCCATGATGTATTCGAGTGGCAATTCTTGTTGAACAGAGAGAGATAATGCTCTGTAATAATATTTCAATATTAAGCTTTATGGTAGGTATAACCAGTTGGAATGTGGAATTGATTTTCTAGGAATATTTGGGATGAATAGTATTGGAGAATAAGTGAACATATACCTGAAACCAGCGTTTTTGACCAAGCAGCATTTTCCCACCAATACCGTCTCTGTAATGTCTAGCTAGCACAGTGCCTAACCCAACCAACAACATCCAGGACACTATCATGAGACACGCTACAAAAGTAACAGCGACAGTGATAGATGCCTACCAAAACACAATTACTGCACAAGAAAAGCAGAACGCATGAGTAACATATGATACCTGCGTATTTTATGCATACCTGCTTTGATACAGGTGTGGAAATTATCTCAAACTCTCTTGTCAGAGAAGGAGGAACCATTGAGCCCAACAAGTCCATAGACCAGAAGGCCTCATGCTTTTACTGACAACCACGTGTTCTCCAATGAAAGGGTATATGTAACTCATCGAGGGTATCCACATGTTACGATTTTGTAATCGCAAAATAATGATAACGAAGTAACCGCACACACTCGTTGCGTATTTCCAATCAATGTACGATCTGAAATATCTCCTAGATTTACCATAACACTTACAGATTATTATGTGCAATAAGTTCGCGAATCAAGCCAAATGTCTACATTGTTTCACCGTACTCCAGAAAACCTCCAAAATATTTAACATTATCCATTGCTAACGGTATCGACCAAATAGCAACGTTGGTTTAACGTTGATGTGCTATCTGGGTTGTTATTAATGAATGTGTTTGAAAATATGTTTCCAAAAACACTATCACATCTGATATACGTACATGCGTCTGGCCCGCCAGTCATTATTCTGCCGTCGTCCATTAAAAAATTTCCGCATTCATAATCCAAAGACCTAATTCATATAATTGCATTAGGACCAAATTAATAGAATAAATAATAGTTTACATAAAGCTAGGCTAGTTCCTGCAAGAGGGAAGTGGTCAATTGTTTTCAGTGATGCCTGCAAGCCATCATGGTGTTCCAAAAATATCAAATCCGTTTCGCTGATCAGTATTCTTAATCCATACGATCTTCGTTGTAGAGTATAATGTATCTCAGTCACGCTCTGATTGTGACTGTTCATATGAACACCATGAGGATCTTGAAATACATGAGTTCAAACGGCTTTAGTCCCAGGTTGAGCGGAATTAGACACAAGTTACGAAACGTAACCCCATGGATCTTGCAAGCTACGCTCGTATTTTGCTATCAGCATGCGACATGTATCGCCAAACTTGAGAAAATTTGAGTGGAGACGCTTGATGATATAACCCTGGTTTATAAGTTTCTGCAACAATGTTTTGTGACGTTGATAAAAATCGTCACATTTAACACAGGATCTAGCTAATAGGCGAGATATGTATACGCCATGTGCAGTTCCCTCTAGCATACTGCTGTCCAGATAGGGATAGTTTACGATGTCGAAATTCTAATCATCTCTTTTGTCGTAAAGTCGAGAGAAGGCCCGCTTCATTTTTAAGACAAATAGATCTAAATAAGATGTGCCGGAAGGACCATCTGTTTCCTTCAAATTCAATGCAGGTGGATATATATCCTTCTCTGTGCCATTTCTATAGCGGTTATCCACAGCAAGGAGATCGTCTATATAGCGTTTGCTGTATGAGAAGGAAATTGCTTGTTTTTGAAAGCGTCTGCATATAGTCGTATTCATTAGAGAACAGATATAGGTCAGCCAAAATGGTTGAACAATTAGTACCCATTGGAATATCTATATTCTTTTGATATACTGTATTTCCAAACCACACACGCCAACAAAACTTACAATCAAGATGTATTTATCCGGAATGGTTTTACTCTATCCCCCATTCTTACCATGAGCCTGCAGCCACTGTGGGAACACATTTCCTCTGTGAATAACGTAGGTTTTGAAGTTGACTTTATTCTGTGTGATAGCCGGTAGTTCGTCATGTTTGCCCATCACATCGGTATCTGCATTGAAGAGTATATACAGTGACATCTTTGATTTGTTACTCGTAGAATTACATCAGGATCAAGGTGTATACGTGTGCAATACTGGTGCATTCGTAAACATAAATTTGCATGCATTACATTTCCAACAATTTTGCGAATGAAATTCAACGAGAACACATAACTATCTATACCTACAGAGCAGTTCAGCTATATATACTACTGTCTATAACGCAGTGACGATACGGTTACATGACTATCGAATATTGTCTGCTTTGTCTCAGAAGAAACATTGATATTAGATCATAATAGAAATATCTTTGGCGCCATGTTACCTTGGTTACCATGGTTACCTTGGCGAAGAGAAACCATAGTTTCAATATAGAAATGGAAGTACAAGACACCAATACTGTATATATGCAGCCTTACCTTGGTACGTATATCCCCACCCAAGCATCATGAACCAGTCTTGGCTGAGGTCGAATGTACGGTTAACTTGACTGGGAGGGTTGGAGTCCCCGTATATGACTGACACAGTATGCATGGCCATGGGTCGCGTGAAGCGACAGTATACTTTACCGTCTCTTTGTACTGTACTCATGTTTGTTAACCCGACCTGTACACACGATACAAAATCATGTCATGAGACAAACTTAGTCATATAGTCAGAGATCCTCATGCAATAGTTTCTTACGTTATGGTGTAAATGTTTGCTTTTATGATTCCATGTTGGGCTCCATATTCCAACTGGCTTCGACAGCTGTACCGAAAAAGGCCAACGATGAACTACCACTGTAAAACACATACCATTACCGTATATTTTTCCAGAGAAAGAATTCGATTTCGTTTCGATAAATGCCAATCTAAAGGCTGTCTCACACTTCGAGGAAACGGTTTTTCGGCAATAAATCGAAATCACATTTCCCCAGAGCAGTGAAATTCCGTACAGTATCTCTATTTAATTCGTGCAGTTTTATTCTAATAGTCTGTCCAAAATCTATAAAAATCTCGAATACCTTAAAAGTTATTTTCAAAGCGCAGTGACGTTGAGTTGGCAATGTTGTAACATTGTGCCCCTATGACGTCAAAATTTGACATGCAAAATTGTCTGGGAGAAATTCCTTTTCTTGAATTTGACCCACGTTCTGGTTGGATTTTCATGAAATTTCTGGATAAAAATGCAAAAATTATGTTCACATGATGTGCGAAATTTGACTGCTCTGAGAAAAATTGACTCCGATATATTGGCGAAAAAGCATTCTCTCGATATGCTCTTACTCTTGTGTTGTACTTGGTTAAGGATAGCTATCCCGTTAGAGGATCAAACTTGGTCATTTTTTTATTTCTTCATTAAAATATTCACTATTTCTAATATTCGGTGAAAAATGAAATCAAAATTCTAATTAGAAGTGCTTCAGTATTAAGATTAAAAATTTAGTTTCTGAGGCACTGGAAAAATTAAACAGATTGCCTTATAGGTGGTCCGATATCCAGCTGGGAAGAGATTAACCTTTCACGCGACTGTCTATTGTAAGTCATTAATAGCTGCCTGAGTGTGTATTGTATTGTTAATTGACTCGCAGGAACTGGTCACCCTAATAGTCTGTCGTAAGAATAGAACAGCAGTTTGGCTACTGTTATTTTTGTCTGTTAAATTTCCGTTTCCAAAACTCATTTCCGCAGTATTTGGTAAGCGAATTATCTATAAGTCTTACTCATTTACATTAATCTACCCCGTTCTGATCAAAACCATGCAAACATTCGTATTTTTGTTTCTAATTATAATATATACATATGAAAGTGTACTCAACGCAGTGACACTTCGCTCAGACACCCGCCGTGAAGTGATCAGCACAGGTGTGAACATTTCTCAGCTGAACAAGTTTTAGCAAGTTTTTAAAGTTTAAATTGGATTTTAAACCGCCTTGATGAATAAACTTAGTGTAATAGTTATCCAAAATAAACAGGAATTCGAGTAGGTCCCACAAGGCAGATTAAAAATGTATTTGACAATAGAATTCAAGCAAAAAATTTGGATTAATTCATCAGATGTATAGCTGGCCACATTTTGCCAGATGTCTATCCTTTCATTTTTTTTTTACAAAATCCGAGATTTAAACGTTCATTTCTCGAAAAGTATCCATGCTACGCTTTTGAAATTTGGCATGCTTGTTACTTATATGGTGATCTACTAAACCGTATCTCACTTTTTGTAAGTTCGGCTTACCTTTTTAATTATTCAACTTTTAAGACAAATGACCGTAAAATAGTACGTTTTTAAAATTTATTTTAGTAAAATAGCTGTAAAAACAAAACCAGGCAAAAATTAAAAAATAAAATGAGACAAAGTTTACTAGTTCGAGTTGTCTCCTATCAAGGTATACCATCAAAGTTTAAACAAGATCAACAGTTTTCATGAAATTTCAATTTGAAAAATGGACGCTATTGTTTTCATTTGAATTTTCAAAATTGAAATATTTCTACACAGTAGCAGTGTCGGTATGTATTGATACAGAAGACAAATTATCACGGGGGTGTAAAAACTGCCTCTAACGGGATAGCTATCCTTAGAACGAAACTGACATCAAAATCTGACTGTAGAGGAAGATATTAAGATATGTGAAAAAATTGAGATACGATTTCTCTGCGAATTATCATATACCGTGTGTATTGATCATTTTTTGTTCTTGTGATGTTTTTAGACATGCGGTCAGAATATTGACCTGTGGGGTAATTGAACTTCTTGTCAGTACGCCGGTATCTCTTTCTGCCACTTTTATATGATTTTAATTGAATTTCTTGCAAGGTTCTAGGGGCAAGGTTCTTTATTCAGCTAATCAAAGCGTCCTCTGTGGGCAGTACAATTACAGACTAAGGGAGATCACTCTCAATTACATAACTAACACTTACTTAGTAGACAAATAGTAATTTCGGTGTGGAGCTTACCGTGTATTGCCTCTCATTATGAAGTGCGGGATTATAACCCCGTTGAACTGTGACCCTCGAGCCTTGGGCAGTACAACTGACAGTCTCATCTTGACCCTATATTATATAACGGGAAAATTTTATAAATGGCAAAAATTAATACCCGATAATTTGGTACGGTTTTTGTAAAAGGCATCGTTGATTATCAGCTATGTTCAGATGGTTATATATGAGCGTATTAACGAGACAAATACAAGGCATGATGATTAGACATTCATTGATTTGATATAGGCGTCAAATCCGACTTTCGAATGTCAGTTGTCATCGACAAAGAACCACAATGTATCAATAATCGTGAGACCTTTTACACATTGTACCGTGAGCACCCAAATACACGAAGCGATACTACAACTCTGTCAGCGTGAATAAAATCACCAATCACCGATAGACACTCTTCAATACATATACAAGCGTCCAATCCGTCTTCCAAATATTCAGCCGTCTTCCATTAAAGAATGTCCGCGTCCATGACTCGAAGACATAATTCCTATAACAACATTAGCACCATTGAAGCGGTCAACAGTATTCAATGATACTGACAAGACATCATGAGTGGGGTATAACTGTTGGGGTATATAAGAGTGTTAGGGGGTATCACTAATGGGGTATAAGGGTGTTGAGTAACTAGGACTGAGTTACCATTATTTTGTCATGCGAAAAACCAACAGAAAGCCAGCCTTCAGCATTCCCGAACATTTCGAACTCGACAGTGTTTCCGACGGTTTGGTACGATACGGCAGCATCACAGTCGCCGCCCATACATTGGCGAGGGAACAAGAAACAGCCCTTGGTTTTTCCACACGTTTCTTCCAGATTAATACGTGGATCATCATTGGCTGTCTGAAAGAAAGAAGAATGAAATCCTGCTATATATGACCCACACCCATTCAGTGCAATAGCTGTATGTCCATCCCTGCTCATTTGTAACTAAATACAGTTTTCTTTTACTGTCGGATGCAATACATACTTATCAAGAAAAATCATTAGCCAGAGGACAGATTGTCCCACAGGTAGAAAAATTCAATAGCAAAAAGCTTAATATATATATATTACATTAATATCAAAAGAACTGTCGATTTTTGTAGTTTGAAAATGTCATTGTACCGTTAATCAACGAAGTATTAATTCCAGTTAAATGTGTTCAGGAAGTCTATTCCAGTTTGGGAAGCAGAATATGTATAGGCCAAAAGATATACACTCAATCAGTTAAAAAAAGGAATATCAAGCTTGTTATGGGCAAGATCGTTAACAGTTTCTGTGATATTGATGATTGAAGCTATTTCATGAAGTATTGTGAATACTTATTCTGATGGTATAATAATAATATTGCTCTTTTTAATTAATCTCCATCAGAACTCGAATAAACTTTGAATACAACATTTAAAACTCTATGTTGCATGTATTCCATTTTCTTTAAGTAAACAATGTAACTCAAACGAGATAAATAATTAATCTGCCATATCTTTTGCAGATTGCCATCAATATTTAGTGTGATTTGCCTATCCGTTCGAAAGACGATGTAATTTGTCTGGATTGATTTTGAAATGATAATGATCGATATTTAAAATGTTGAACAACAATAGGCCAACTATCGACACTTGGGGGATCACTTTAGTAGCATTACTTCACTCGCGAAAAATAATCACCAATATTGAGTCTTTGTTGGCGTCAAGACGAGTACAATGTAGCTATTGAAGAATTACATGTAATCCAGTTGATATGGGATATTATCCATCAATATAATTGCTAAGAAACCTGACATCCTGAAATGGGAATTCTGTTAAAAACGGATCTCTAAATCTTGACTACATTTGATGAGTAGACCAGGATACGTCAAACATAAAGTAACAGACGTATTAGATACCTGCCATCTACATTTAACTAGATCACTCACTTCCTGTAAAGAACCTTCATCACCGGATCCTGACCTGTCCGTCAGAACGAGTGATCTAACATCCGCCCAAAACTCTCGGAAACTTGTTAAGATTGTAGCTCTGAAATGTGCAATGGGATACATTAGTACATATATACATTCAATATCTATAAATAGAGGAGGTCATTGTCATCGCCGATTTGATTTTCACCGTCAAAGTCTCAATCACCAATTCTGCTATATGAGAAAAAACTCTAACTGGACACCTAGAATAAGAACGGGTAACCACGTTCAAGCTTGTCCGCCAATTGTTCGTCATCTCTCGTTCCAGGCTCGTGTGTGACATACTTCACACATTGTCCAACCTCTGTACAACAATAGATTCCAAAGTTACAGCCAAGGTTTATAAGTCCGCTCCGTAATGACCCACAGTAGTAATAAATCTCAGCGACCAAAATCAAGCGTCAAATCAGATATTTAATAGCTATCCGTCATCCATGGATTTCCCTATCCATAAAAGAAAGACATACTTCGAAAGACTATATAAACATCAAGCAGGGATAAAATTATTTAAAACACAAGGTATTTTCTTGCAAGAGCGAAGCGGTCAACAATTTTCTATGGTGACGTCAAAATATCAGGATTTTCTCGACGTCAAATCCGTATCACTGTTCTGTATTCCGTAATAATTTCCAATTCGTTTTCTTGAGTTTTATATCTCGGTCAGGCTTTTGTTGTGATTATTTGTGTGAACACTATTAAGATGGTGCATTACACGATGTTCATACGGTCCTTAGCCCGAGTAAAGCGGACTTAAGACACAAGTTATATGACATTTTTCAAATGACACTATTAACACGAAAACCCAGCAGACGGAAACACAAACTATATCTACAAGAGATAAGATTACAAAGATACCAATAGGATATCATGATATTCGTATAATCATGTTTGTCAAATTAAGCTATCCGTTCTAAGTCAATTAAAAGTACTCACGTGAATACAATATCACCCATTGCATTTTCTGGGGCTTTCCATGTCAAAGTCAGATTGGTTTTGTCATCATTGTTTTTATGGGCGATCATATTCTGAAATATAAATGGTCATCTAATTCTAATAATTGAGGGTCTTCAAGCATAAAATGGATTGAGACCTTGAATATAACTCTTTTTCGTACCGAAATAATTGAAGATAATCAAACATTTTATATCTACTGTTTACCATCTCTGGC
Organism: Hanleya hanleyi; assembly: GCA_036873755.1. Classification (NCBI taxonomy): domain Eukaryota; kingdom Metazoa; phylum Mollusca; class Polyplacophora; order Lepidopleurida; family Hanleyidae; genus Hanleya; species Hanleya hanleyi. The sequence continues at coordinate 20,722 of JAVTVY010053547.1, forward strand.
AGTGTTCATATATTTACATAAGTGGTAATTTACCGGATCGCCACCCAGGCAGCTGTAAGCTTTCATACTAGTTTCGGGATAGCTGATAAAACTTCCCACGACTTTCTCGGTGTCACCTCTCAGTCGACGAGCTCGGATCTGGAATCCCCTGAATGTTCTACCGTCATGATTGTCGACTGTAACTGAAAATATAATAATATTTCCTATGATATTCTGCGACGAGAAGAGAAGTGTGCAGATAGAAACTGAGCATATTCTCCAGAAAAACTTGATGGTAAACCAGAATCATCCACAAGATACCCCTAAATGACACAAATGAATGATTGGCTATTTGATATAGATTTGGACGTACTCTAAGAGCCCATGTTGTACGATGATAGGTACAGTTTCAGTCATTGTGGGGTTTGCTGGATTTTAATCTACAGCAAGTGACGATAACTCAATAGGATTCTTTATCCGACATAGGATCTGGGCACACTGATCAAAATTCATAGACACGTGACCTGATCTTAGAGTCTACAAAACAAATTCGAAGGCGATGACAATGGTATACTAGCCAGGCAATTGTTTCCCTAAAGAAAATATCATGAAAACAGGTGTCTATTATTCATGGGCAGAGTAGAAAGGTTTCGAGTCCTTAAAGTAGGAAGATTATTATTGGCATAGAACTGAATTTTCCTATCTACTACTATACAGTGATTGTATGCATTATTAACGTGTATAGAATATGTCTGAACTAATGAGTGGCCTAGTTAGGTTTCTGTAAACCTGGTTGGACCTGGCTGGACTGGCCGGAACTCATCAAGAGCAAGGTCGTTGAAACAATCCGCCATATTGACAGTAGTGTCCTCACTCAAGCAAAACAAGTACTGAGAAGACAAAGTTCACAAGAAGTTCTAGCAAATTTCCAGAGTAAAGTAGTCATAGTCCCAGCAGACAAAGCTCCAAATAATATAATATTCATATGTAAATATTACTATTACCAGGCGCTGGTTAAGGAATTGAGTATAAACACACCATCGCTGGATACGTCTACTTACTCCCAAATAGCATTTACTCTGGAAGATTTGCCTTCCAACCACTCATAACGTTATACCGAAACTGTACTAGACTTCCAAAATGCAAAAATCACCATACAAAGCTAGATTCATAGCTGGTTCAAGAAGCTGCAACACCAAGCTTTTTTCAATCCTGTTGACGGAGGTAAAAGCATTTTGGGAAAGGTATTGCGTCACTATTTCTAATAACTCTGGCATTGAACACATGTGGATATTGAAAAAGTCAAATTGTCTTACGGAAGAAGTTGATGGTAAAGATAACATACCGTACAGACATGTATCCACATGGGTTTTCTCGAATCTCTATACTACAATCCATCAATAGGACCTTATTGTCCGTCTTAGTTCATCAATTGTATCGGTGTTCTCGAATTTCTCATTAATAATATCTATGTGAAATTTGGCAATACAATATATCAACAGCATATAGGTATTCCAGTTGGTACTAATTATGCACCCCTTTTGGCTGACCTATATCTGTTCTCTTATGATTATAGCTGGCCTAGCAGCTGCGTTAAATGTGACGATCTTACTCAACGTCTCAAAACATTATTACAGAAACTTGTAAACAGGGCAAAATACGAGCGCAGTGTGCAAGATCTATGACGGTACGTTTTGTAACTTGTGTCTAATTCCTATTTACCCGGGGCTAGGGGCCGTATGAAGATATGTATTTCAAGATCCTCATAGCGTTCATATGCAAATCAAAGCGTGACTGAGATATATCATACTCTAGATAACGGCTTTACAACTGGATTAAGAATACTGATCAGCGATACGGATTTGATATTTTTCAAACATCATGATGTCTTGCCGGCATCATTGAAAACTGTTGACCGCTTGTCTCTTGCAGGAAACTAGCCTATGTTTATGTATACTATGATTGTCTTTTTGAATTTGGTGCTAATACTGTTATATGGAATCTGGAATAGATTATGGACGCGGATATTCTTTAATGGACGACGGCTGAATTATGAATGACGGACCAGACGCTTGTAATTCAATATATGTCAGACTGGACGACTCCAATGTTTGTCAGCCTGGACATCAATGTATATCAGACTTAACAACATCACGGTATGTCAGGCTGGACGACTTCAATGTATATCAGACTTCATATTCAGTTCATCCGATTTTTTGCATTTTTATTTTTTGTCGAGCTCTTATGTTGAAATGATTTTCCTCAGCGGTGAATGAACACATGTGGTGTTATCGTGACAGAAGCCAGCAGAACATGTTATGTAATGGGATTTACTTCCCAAGCGGTGTCATGATCGCCAGTAATAAATAGTAATATATATTGAAAATAGAGTAAAGATTTAGGGATTAAGTGACACCAGGGTCGAATAAATGTATGCGTAGAGTCAGAATCACCGAGATTCAAGATGAACACAAGCTTGGGACACCCTTTTTTTAACTTTGTGGTTGATTGTCATTTCACAGCAGAGTATCAGACGATAACCTCTGTGGAAAATTTGATATGAATGACGCCGTGGAGGATATATATCCACCGTCACCGGATTTAGAGGATCCAGTGATAGTCCGGGAACTTCATGTTTGGAATTGGCGAAGACCAGGACAGGGTCGATGGCCAGAATAGGGTCGATGACCACAAGAAATAGGATGGCTGGAAGCGAAAAAGTGTGGAACATGTGGGGTGCTCGAGGATATGAAAGATGTCTTGTTATTCAGTAAAAGGTGGAGGGCAAGCATCACACAAAGAAATTAGATGGGACAGTGGATGGGGATGTGGGGATGACGGTGAGAACATAACTTGTTGGAGTTTGGCGTTAATACTCTGGATAAGCCCGAGAGCCGTATCGTATCCAGTTGTGTGCAGACTTTGTGGTGAAAAGATGGATTGGGAGAGGTAAAATCACGGCAAAAGGTTACTGTGACAATACTTTACTGGCTATACTGTGAGAAATAGCCAAATGACGGAAAGCTGGAGATGAGGGGGGAACTATAGGACACTTGAATATATAGGACACAGTTGATTGCAAATGGTGGGAAATACGAGATTATTGGGGAAAGGGAAGAATAAAGAAGAATTTTAAGTATAGAGGGCCGTGGGTTACAAGAAATTGGAGGGAATGATGGGAGTCTCATTGGTGATATGTCGAATGTTGAATAGACATAGGGGATCGCAAGGTATCATTGTTAGTATGGCCATGATAACACGAGTAGATGAATAGACATAGGGGATCGCAAGGTATCATTGTTAGTATGGCCATGATAACACGAGTAGATGAATAGACATAGGGGATCGGAAGGTATCATTGTTAGTATGGCCATGATAACACGAGTAGATGAATAGACATAGGGGATCGCAAGGTATCATTGTTAGTATGGCCATGATAACACGAGTAGATGAATAGACATAGGGGATCGCAAGGTATCATTGTTAGTATGGCCATGATAACACGAGTAGATGAATAGACATAGGGGATCGCAAGGTATCATTGTTAGTATGGCCATGATAACACGGTAGATGAATAGACATAGGGAGTCGCAAGGTATCATTGTTAGTATGGCCATGATAACACGAGTAGATGAATAGACATAGGGATCGCAAGGTATCGTTGGTAGTATGGCCATGATAACACGAGTAGATGAATAGACATAGGGGATCGGAAGGTATCATTGTTAGTATGGCCATGATAACACGAGTAGATGAATAGACATAGGGGATCGCAAGGTATCATTGTTAGTATGGCCATGATAACACGAGTAGATGAATAGACATAAGGGATCGCAAGGTATCATTGTTAGTATGGCCATGATAACACGAGTAGATGAATAGACATAGGGGATCGCAAGGTATCATTGTTAGTATGGCCATGATAACACGAGTAGATGAATAGACATAGGGGATCGGAAGGTATCATTGTTAGTATGGCCATGATAACACGAGCAGATGAATGAGCATAGGGATCGGAAGGTATCGTACTGTTAGTATGACCGCTGATGCTGGTAGATGAATAGACATAGGGGATCGAAGGTATCATTAGTATGGCCATGATAACACAGTAGATGAATAGACATAGGGGATCGGGAAGGTATCATTGTTAGTATGGCCATGATAGCCTGAGTAGATGAATAGACATAGGGGATCGGAAGGTATCATTGTTAGTATGGCCATGATAGCTTTTGAGTAGATGAATAGACATAGGGGATCGCAAGGCCATCATTGTTAGTATGGCCATGATAACACGAGTAGATGAATAGACACAGGGGATCATAAGGTATCATTGTTAGTATGGCCATGATAACACGAGTAGATGAATAGACACAGGGGATCACCAAGGTATCATTGTTAGTATGGCCATGATAACACGGTGATGAATAGACATAGGGGATCGGAAGGTATCATTGTTAGTATGGCCATGATAACACGAGTAGATGAATAGACATAGGGGATCGCAAGGTATCATTGTTAGTATGGCCATGATAACACGAGTAGATGAATAGACATAGGGGATCGCAAGGTATCACTGTTAGTATGGCCATGATAACACGAGTAGATGAATAGACATAGGGGATCGCAAGGTATCATTGTTAGTATGGCCATGATAACACGAGTAGATGAATAGACATAGGGGATCGGAAGGTATCATTGTTAGTATGGCCATGATAACACGAGTAGATGAATAGACATAGGGGATCGGAAGGTATCATTGTTAGTATGGCCATGATAACACGAGTAGATGAATAGACATAGGG
>JAVTVY010053548.1:0-27207 GCA_036873755.1 Hanleya hanleyi
ACCTTGGTAATTGGGTCAATATCGGTTATCTTTGATACGGGTGTGCATATGTGGAATCAATTTGGGGAGCCTGGCTATAATTCTCCATAAGATACATGTATTGTGCTAACAGCATTGCATCTAAAGTTACTACATGTATATATAACTACACCAGGAATGAATATGTCACCTTGGTAATTGGGTCAATATCGGTTATCTTTGATACGGGTGTACATATGTGGAATCAATTTGGAGAGCCTGGCTATAATTCTCCATAAGATACATGTATTGTGCTAACAGCATTGCATCTAAAGTTACTACATGTATATATAACTACACCAGGAATGAATATGTCACCTTGGTAATTGGGTCAATATCGGTTATCTTTGATACGGGTGTACATATGTGGAATCAATTTGGAGAGCCTGGCTATAATTCTCCATAAGATACATGTATTGTGGTAACAGCATTGTATCTAAAGTTACTACATGTATATATAACTACACCAGGAATGAATATGTCACCTTGGTAATTGGGTCAATATCAGTTATCTTTGATACTGGTGTACATATGTGGAATCAATTTGGGGAGCCTGGCTATAATTCTCCATAAGATACATGTATTGTGGTAACAGCATTGCATCTAAAGTTACTACATGTATATATAACTACACCAGGAATGAATATGTCACCTCGATAGTGGTCAATATCGGTTACATCTTTGATACAGGTGTATATGTGGAATCAATTGCGGAACCTGGCGCTATAATTCTTCATAAGATACATGTATTGTGGTAACAGCATTGCATCTAAAGTTACTACATGTATATATAACTACACCAAGGAATGAATATGTCTCACCTTGGTAATTGGGTCAATATCAGTTATCTTTGATACGGGTGTACATATGTGGAATCAATTTGACCTGGCTATAATTATATCTATAACAGATACATGTATTGTGGTAACAACATTTATGTATCTAAAGTTACTACATGTATATATAACTTCACCAGGAATGAATATGTCACCTTGGTAATTGGGTCAATATCAGTTATCTTTTGATGGTGTACATATGTGGAATCAATTTGGAGAGCCTGGCTATAATTCTCCATAAGATACATGTATTGTGGTAACAACATTGTATCTAAAGTTACTACATGTATATATAACTACACCAGGAATGAATATGTCACCTTGGTAATTGGGTCAATATCGGTTATCTTTGATACGGGTGTGCATATGTGGAATCAATTTGGAGAGCCTGGCTATAATTCTCCATAAGATACATGTATTGTGGTAACAGCATTGTATCTAAAGTTACTACATGTATATATAACTACACCAGGCATGAATATGTCACCTTGGTAATTGGGTCAATATCGGTTATCTTTGATACGGGTGTACATATGTGGAATCAATTTGGAGAGCCTGGCTATAATTCTCCATAAGATACATGTATTGTGGTAACAACATTGTATCTAAAGTTACTACATGTATATATAACTACACCAGGCATGAATATGTCACTTTGGTAATTGGGTCAATATCGGTTATCTTTGATACGGGTGTACATATGTGGAATCAATTTGGGGAGCCTGGCTATAATTCTCCATAAGATACATGTATTGTGGTAACAGTATTGTATCTAAAGTTACTACATGTATATATAACTACACCAGGAATGAATATTAAACATTTATAAACAATGTTACTATTTATAACCAAACCAAACCTGCTTTGATTTATGCCTTGATCTCCGTCGGAGATATACAATACAAACGTTAAACGCTAGTTTAAAACCAAAAGTTATCTCCCCTGGGGAGTTATCCTCCCCAGGGAGTCATCTCCCTTCAGGGGAGCTCACCCTACTCTCTCCTGGGGTGTTATCCTCCCCCAGAGAGTAGTCTCCCTTTAGGGGAGCTCTCCTGCTCAGCCTGGATATAAAAACCAGCTCCCAGCATCTACTCCTCCTCTTTCTCATTGTTTTATAAACCGAGACCTGTGGTGTACAAGGCCGCGGAGTGAGGGGAAGGATGGGAGGGCCATTACATCAAAGCAGGTTTGGTTTGGTTATAAATAGTAACATTGTTTATAAATGTTTAATATTTATTGCCCAAACCGACACCTGCTTTGATTTATGCCTCACTACCAACATATGGAGGTGGGAACCTCGGTCTTAAAGAGATTGCAATGGCAGGCTGAATATCCGCTGAGATAATCACATACAAGACACAAAAATATTCAACAAGAAACCGTAGCTAGAAATGCAAAAAAGGTAATCATGAATATAAGTAAGTGGCTACTTATCTTGTTGCATGTCTCCATGCAAGTAGCTGTTGTCTTGGATGTGGAGCACAAAGATACCCTCCGTATAGGGACTCATGGAATCTTGCCAGGAATGAGCACTTGGAGGGCAGCGAGTATGAATTGGGAAGAGTTCTGTCTCCAAGATAACATACCAGGTGTCCAATTTCGTGATAGTGGTAGTGGTGCGAGAATTTACTGCCATGTGAAACGTGGACCCGAGCACACGAATCCAGCGAGTAAACAGGGATGAGAGGGGTCTAATGGTACGCCCTCGTCCAAACCTGACGCTTTGAACCACCTAGTCAGTCCACATGATATGATCTAGAAGATCATAGCTCTAACCTGAAATGACACAAGCAGAATCGCATTAAAGGTATAAAATATAACTCACCATTGTGTCAGGCTTGATTGTTGACTTGAGAGTCTGTGATTGGCAATCTGAGCTATAACTTCTTCATAGGTGATCAACTAGTATATGGACTTATGATATGTTGAGAGATGAGATGAGATGATACAGCAAGCTGTCAGACTTGCTGCGATGATCCAAAATGCCGCCCCCCCCCTCTTTTTGAAAAGTTACTTGACCACGTGCTGGGCAGCCACCAAAGGCCCAAGCATGGTCACTCTATCTGATTGCACTGACATGTCTCTCAGATAGAAGTTAGTGAATGTGGAATTTGCCGTCCAAGCACAAGCCTGAACAATTTCATTGAGGGATACGTTCTTCCATAACGGCCATGACGTCGCGATGGCACGAATTTCATGAGACGAAGCGGAAGACAGAAGCGGAGGAGCGTCAATGGCCAGTTGATATGACCACTTAATGGTTTTCTTTAACCATGAAGCAATGGTATTCTTAGTAATGTCACGTGTCGCCGAAGGACGAAGAGACAAGAATAAAAGACGACGCGAGCCCCGACCGGAATCGGTACGAGTAAGATAGTGACGTATAGCTCGAACAGGGCATAACAGAAGGTCGTCCTCTAAACCATGTACAAAGTCTGATAACGCAGGAATGGAGTACAAACGTTGCGCACACGGACCTAAGCGAACAGACTCATTTTTGGCGATGAATTCCGGAACAGGCCGAAACGATACAAGAGACCAATTCGCCGTCCAGGTCATTGATGATCTCTCAAGAGCATGCAGTTCAGACACTCTAGACGCCAAAGCAAAAGCCGCCAGAAAAGCCGTCTTGTAGGCCACAGCTTTAATCGAGGCGGACTCTAAGGGTTCAAAGGGCGGATGAATCAGAGCACACAGAACCACACCAATATCCCATTTAGGTAACAGCTGTCGAGTACGGCGAGACTGTAGCGCAAATGCCCGAATGAGCGCAGAGATATTGTCGTTTAGACTAATGTCGATGCCTGCAGAAAGACGTAAAACCCTAGCCAAAGCAGACCGATACCCCTCAAAGGTACTGATTTGAAACTTCCTGTCACGATGAAGATGAAGAAGGAAGTCAGCCACTAAGGAAACAGAGGCAGAATCGGGATCGGCATCACGTTCTCGGCACCAGGAGACGAAATAAGCCCATTTCGCTTGATAGAGTTGCGATGTGGAAGGTCGATTGGCTGACACCATCGTTTGCGCAACTTCCGCTGAAAATCCCTGGACAGTGAGTGCACTCTGGATAGTCTGCAGACGTGTAAATTGAGCCACCGCGGGTTGTGATGAAATAACCCGTGAGGTTGACGTAACAGGGAGGGCCAAACTGGTAGATGTCGAGGTGGAGCCGTGAGAAGTGGAAGCAGAATCGGGAACCACTGACGACGCGGCCACCACGGAACCACCAGTAACACCACGCAGTCGTGCTGAGCAATCTTCTGGAGAACTTCTAGAATGATGGCCATCGGTGGGTAGGCATAGGCTAGGAAGTTGTCCCAACTGATCGACAGAGCGTCGATGGCGAAGGCTTGAGGGTCCAGAATCGGACTGACAAAGAGAGTTGTCAATGTACGAGTTGTCACAGCGAAACAGCTCACCAATTACCAGTATACGAGTTGTCACAGCATTTCCATCATAGCTCTCTAGATTTGTATCTAATACCGCTTATGCCGGTGCTAGGGGCCGTGTGGTCATATCATCCAAGTTGCCACATGAACAGGTACAATAAAAGCGTACGTGAGATACAACACGTCATGAATCGTTAGATTCTTGATATGTGCTTTAGAATAGGTTTACCAGAAGACTATTCTGTTAAGTCATGTGACGCAGTCAGTATGTCGGCACCTCTTCCCACTTCCCTTATATGTGTTGTAATTTATTCCTGTATATGGCGAGATTCTGCTGGTGGACGTTTCGTCCCCGAGGCCCGCCCCCTGTACAGACCTTTTGGTCTTTGATATATGTTGGCATTTGTGGGAAGTTGATGCTGGGTCGACATCGGGCCTTACAGACTAGTCTTTTGTGTTAATTGCCGTCATTTACATCTGACGATGATACAGCTCACCAATCTCCAATGTACGAGTTGTCACAGCGAAACAGCTCACCAATTACCAGTATACGAGTTGTCAGAGCATTTCCATCATAGCTCTCTAGATTTGTATCTAATACCGCTTATGCCGGTGCTAGGGGCCGTGTGGTCATATCATCCAAGTTGCCACATGAACAGGTACAATAAAAGCGTACCTGAGATACAACACATATCACGAATCGTTAGATTCTTGGTATGTGCTTTAGAATAGGTTTACCAGAAGACTATTCTGTGAAGTCATGTGACGCAGTCAGTATGTCGGCACCTCTTCCCACTTCCCTTATATGTGTTGTAATTTTTTCCTGTATATGGCGAGATTCTGCTGGTGGACGTTTCGTCCCCGAGGCCCGCCCCTGTACAGACCTTTTGGTCTTTGATATATGTTGGCATTTGTGGGAAGTTGATGCTGGGTCGACATCGGGCGTTACAGACTAGTGTTTTGTGTTAAATGCCGTCATTTACATCTGACGATGATACAGCTCACCAATCTCCAATGTACGAGTTGTCACAGCGAAACAGCTCACCAATTACCAGTATACGAGTTGTCAGAGCATTTCCATCATAGCTCTCTAGATTTGTATCTAATACCGCTTATGCCGGTGCTAGGGGCCGTGTGGTCATATCATCCAAGTTGCCACATGAACAGGTACAATAAAAGCGTACGTGAGATACAACACGTCATGAATCGTTAGATTCTTGATATGTGCTTTAGAATAGGTTTACCAGAAGACTATTCTGTTAAGTCATGTGACGCAGTCAGTATGTCGGCACCTCTTCCCACTTCCCTTATATGTGTTGTAATTGTTCCTTGTCGCAAATAGGTCGATTAGTGGAGACTCCCATATATTGCAAATCTGACGGAACACTTCCGGATGAAGTTGCCATTCGGTCTGGAGGACGGTGTCGGGACGAGACAAACGGTCCGCTAAGACATTGAGCCGACCCGGAACATGGCGAGCATGAAGATGGCAGTGATGAATGAGAGCCCAGTCGAAGAGATCCCATACCAGACGAAACGTTGTGAGAGATCGGGTGGTACCCATCTTGTTGATATGGGCTATCACCGTCGAATTGTCTGTTGCTATGAGGAGGGACGAATTGCTGAGACGACAACTCCAATGTTGAACCGCTAGGATGACTGCCTTCATCTCCAAAAGGTTGATGTGAAGTTTTGACTCCAAAGTCGACCATCTGCCGGAGACCTCCAGATCGTCCAGATGGGCACCCCAGCCCGTCTCGGAAGCATCTGTATAGAGATGGTAATCCGGAACCGGAAACCGGAACGGAACTCCCCGCATTACGTTGTGACGAGACTGCCACCAAATCAGATGTGGATGTAGCAACGTCAATACCGGGACCGCAGGATTGAGAGATGGCCTCTGAAGATAAGGAGACAGATGATACTGCAGAGGACGAACCTGGAGACGTCCGTAATGCGTAAGATCCTGCGTGGAAGTGAGCAAACCCAGAAGACTTTGCCACTGTTGTCTTGTCTGAAACGTTGACGATAAAAACCTTCGAATCAGAACCTGGATTTTGGCCCAACGGTCTTCTGGAGGGTATACCAGTTGAAGATGAGTATCGAACACAGCCCCGATGTAACGCCGAACTTGTGCTGGAATCAATTCCGACTTTACGGGATGCGGAATGAAACCCAGATGGCGTAATACAAGCAGTGTGAAGCGGACTTGTGCGTTGAGACTGTCCTCGCCTGGGGCCCACATGAGTATGTCGTCTATATACACCTCGATGAAAATACCCCGAAGATGAAGGAACGCCATGACAGGTGACGTAATGCGGGTAAATAGCCAAGGAGTGACATTGACCCCGAACGGGAGAACTTGCCATTCGAAGCACCGATCGTTGATCACAAAGCGTAGGAAGCGACGATGACGAGGATGAATAGGGATATGTAGGTAGGCGTCCTGGAGATCGATTGAGGCCAGCCAATCCAAATGATTGAGGCGGGCCCGAATCGATGTCACAGACGCCATCTTGAAATGAGGAGGAGTTACAAGATGAAATTTGTTCAAAACCTTGAGGTCTATGACCATCCTCATTTGAGATGAATCCTTCTTTGGTACCAAGAAGACGTGGCTGTAAAAGCCCACGCTGATGTCGTCTGGTGGAAGTTCTCTGACGGCACCTTTTGAGATTAAGGTGTCGACAGAGGACAGGAGCATCTTTACATGACCTGCGGAAACTGGAATTCGAGAAGGACGAGGCCGAGAGATGAGCCTTGGGCGGGTCTTGAAATCGAACAGGAATCCCTCCTTCAAAGTCCTTAAAATCCAGTCGTCGTCCGTAATCAAACGCCAGTTCTCGCAGAAAACCTGCAGACGTCCGCCCACAACCGGATGGCTGTAATGACGAAAAGCAGGTAGGTGGAAATCTTTGACGTGAACGGAGGCCGAATAGTCATTTGGGGGCAGAGGCACCGCGCCTAAATCCTGATTTCCCACGGCCGGAACGGCGACCACGGCCTTTACCTGGAGGTTTGTCGATGCCACGAAAATCATGCTGAGGGGCACCCTTCTGGGCGGACTTAGAAGCCCGACCCCGAGCAGGTTTCCGATCCAAGGAAAACGCGGGACGCCGAGTAACTGCAGAAACCAAACGAGCAGTTCGCTCTTCACGAATCGCGGGCATTACGGACTCAACGGCATTGTTGAAAACCCATTTTGAAGACAATGGCTGCCGCTGAAGTTGGTCCTTAATAAAAGATGGAACGTCCGATTTGACACCTTGAAGTAAGGAAGACCGTTGCGCTTGCAAAAGTGAAGCATACGAAAAGGCACCCGCCTGAATGACTGAACGGTTAGCCCTAATAAGAGTATCCAAGAAGCCGCGTAAGTACTCGATGCGACCGGCAGATAACAAGGTAGCCCCATTTTCCAAACGTAACTCAGGATCCAGAGAAATCCTGGATGACGCCAGCAAAAACCAATCTGCGTAAGATGTAGCACGCTGGATAGACAATAACATATCCATAATACCCGAAAACACCTTAGATGGAACCGAAACCGCAGACGAAGAAGTTGCTTTCGTTAAACGACTCAGATCTCGATCTGTTTTGGGAGCCTTATCCGGCAACACGTTGTCATGGACCGGATGACGAGAAACGGAGGGTTTCTTAAGTTTGTTGTCCTCTTCCAATTGATCCTCAAATAACTTGAGATTGGACTCCCAAGCTGGAGATGGAGCGCAGGAGGAAAACTTCCTTCGAGACGTCGACGATGACGTAAACTCAGCCGAAGCCGCAGTAGGGCAAGCATAACGCGAAGAAAACGGCTCGGATGGCGTCGGCATATCCGGAACAAGCGCCAGAAGCGCTTTCATTTTGACAGAAAACGCCAACATAGAAGAATCCTCTGAACTATCCGCCACTGAAGAGGAATCATCATCATCAGACGAATCCGACGAAACCGGAGCACGAACGGTGTGACAACGCTGGGAGGACGGAACACCCCTATTGTGAGTGTAGTCAAGAAACGGAGTCTGCGCATGACCAGACTGACGTGACAAATGGTGTGGCGATAAACGGGAACGTCGAACCGGGGAACGAGAACGGCGAACCGGAGAACCAGAAACCCGTAAAATAGCACCACGATGTCTCGGTGAATGAGAGCGACGAACTGGAGATCGAGAACGCCGAACTGGAGAATCAGAGTCAAGAACACGAGACGGTGTAACAGATCGTCGCGGTGACGAAATAACACAACAAACCGGAGAACGAGAACGAGAACGGCGTTGTGTAGAACCCTGACGATAATCAGACACACGAGAATGATGACGCGAAGAGTCAACCTGAATCAAACCCGGTGGTTGCAAATCCGAAACGTGAACATTAGAAGCCAAACGACCTTCCATAGAAACAGATGTTGATTTCTTTATGGATGAACGAGCAGATTTAAATCGCAGAGGCGATAACCGACGATGTAAATTTTTATCCTGATAATCGGCAGGTGAAAGACCAACAGACAAAGGAGTCGGTGAACTGACATGAGTTGAAGACAAAATCTTTTGTCCGGCGGGAACAATAGAGCGTCGCGGTAGAGACCTGGCCTTTGTCCGCTTGAACAAAGGAACCGGTTTCCCAAGGCCTCCTGACAAAGCCAGACCTGAGGAAACTAGGCTATCAAGTACACCTGAATTACCTTGCTGTACAACCGTCCCACTAGGAGGTATATCTTCCCCAGACCCAGACGAAGGAACCGGACTTCTAGTATTACGGGATAAATCTAACCCAGGACCCAGATCTTGATTGATTTTAATGTCCTCAACTAGAGAAATTTCCACCACCCGTCTATCAACTTCCGATAGATCGGGGTTCTCAGAAGCCTGAAGCAAATATGACCTACGGGCTTGAGCATAATTTTTCCAAGTATCATTGTCCCAAGACACACATTCATTACACGTGTTATTTCTATAACAAATTTTGTCCTTACAGACAAAACATCGCGTATGGGCATCCAAACGAGTCGAAATACGACCGCACGCATGGCAAGAATTTGAAGGAATGGGAACAGAATACTCAGACATTATTACGAAAGAAAATATTTCGGAAATAAACTTTGAACAACAACAACTTGTGTAACAACAACAACTTGTATAAACTTTGAACAACAACAACTGTATTGCAATCCAAACTCCTGACGTGCACCACTGGAGGTACAAACGAGAAAGAGGAGGAGTAGATGCTGGGAGCTGGTTTTTATATCCAGGCTGAGCAGGAGAGCTCCCCTAAAGGGAGACTACTCTCTGGGGGAGGATAACTCCCCAGGAGAGAGTAGGGTGAGCTCCCCTGAAGGGAGATGACTCCCTGGGGAGGATAACTCCCCAGGGGAGATAACTTTTGGTTTTAAACTAGCGTTCAACGTTTGTATTGTATATCTCCGACGGAGATCAAGGCATAAATCAAAGCAGGTGTCGGTTTGGGCAATAAATATGTCACCTTGGTAATTGGATCAATATCGGTTATCTTTGATACTGGTGTACATATGTGGAATCAATTTGGGGAGCCTGGCTATAATTCTCCATAAGATACATGTATTGTGGTAACAGCATTGTATCTAAAGTTACTACATGTATATATAACTACACCAGGAATGAATATGTCACCTTGGTAATTGGGTCAATATCAGTTATCTTTGATACTGGTGTACATATGTGGAATCAATTTGGGGAGCCTGGCTATAATTCTCCATAAGATACATGTATTGTGGTAACAGCATTGCATCTAAAGTTACTACATGTATATATAACTACACCAGGAATGAATATGTCACCGACACGATGGTAACACCTCTCATGCTGAAAACAAAATGGCGGAGTTGTAAACTAATTACAATGATGGTGGTGTTTCATGTACATATAGAGAAACCATCCACCCACTTTTAACATTCATAATGCACCTTACATTAATCACACATGGTTTGAAGGCATTCTGTCTTGTTTCTTGTGATTCATTTTCGATAACTCGTGTTCAGAAGATTAACAAGCCGTGCTACAATTTATCAACAACAAATGGGCTAATTAACAAACATACTAAATACACTCACCTCAAGTGTCCAACAGAAAAAGGCAAAACAACTTTTCATAATGTTTTGAGATCTGCTCAGTTACATACAAATACATCCGCATGTAAAAACTGGTTGAACTCGGTAAGTACAAACTGACTGAACCTCAAGTTGGAATTTCATGTAGAAACAAACACATGTAGACAAAGAACGCCACACTTAACATTCTGTCTGCTGACTGTCATGTTGACATGAAACACTAGTGTTCAGTGATGTCAGCAACCTCTGGAGAATTCTGTCCACACTTTATCTATCCAGAAATCAGTCTGGCATAACCATGGTAACCGTCAGAAACTGAATGGCATTGAGGTTGATCCACGTATGGCATTTTGCTTCAGCCAGAGCCTAAAAAGCATTTTATGGATGCAATAATTTTTTAGAAACTCCCAAAAATCTCTGAAAGGAGCTAGCCAAATTTTTTTTCATGATTTCCTGATAATGGAGTCACAGTGACCTTGAACTCAGTCACAGTGACCTTGAACTCAGTCACAGTGACCTTGAACTCAGTCACAGTGACCATGACCTCAATCACAGTGACCTTGACCTCAGTGACAGTGACCTTGACCTAGAGTTGCAGTGACATTGACCTCAGTCACAGTGACCGTGACCTGGAGTCACAGTGACCTTGACCTGGAGTCACAGTGACCTTGACTTCAAGTTTGGTATGTGACACATCGTCTCCCCAAATCGACTGAAACAAAAAAATGTGATTTAATGTTTTTGATTTTGGAGTTGCAGTACGTGACCTTGACTATGACCTCAATTTTGGGAAGGACACAGCATCACCCCCCAATGTATCTACATACATTATGAAGCAATTTTTAATGATTAGCCTATTTTGGGGTCACAGTGACCTCTGACATTTGAACAATTTTGACAGGAGATGTATTCTCCCCCTGCTGAAACCACTAACAACAGAATTACCAGCATACAAACCATTCAATGATTTCCCAATTTTTAGGTCAGCGAGGTTTGACCTCAAACTCCATTTCGGTACAAGATAAATGACCAACCCCTAGGGCCAAAAAAAAATATATGTCTGTTTCCGATTACGGGCCAGAAAAAAAATAGAGTAGGTAGGGCCAAAACAATTTTTATTTTGGAAATAAATTTTATTTTGATGTCCAGTACTCCCGTCCCATATACAATGGTCTACAAATATATTCTTGATTGTATAACATTCCCACCCACTTTAACATATTCTCCCAGGACACATCCCCCCCCCATATTTTTCAGATATTCAAAAGATCTTATCCCCCAAAAGATAAGGGGGGGGGGGGGAGATACCCTCAAAATATATTGTTGGTATTTTTATCTCTGCTGGATCCAGCAAATTCGAACAATTTGAGAAACGAGACGCGATTCCTGACTGTACAACAGTACAATGATTTGAAGAAGCCATTTCTCGAAAACAGAAGAATTATTACTTGCTTGAATCTTGGGGGTTTATTTCAATGCATTCATAATAAAACAAGTCGGGGAAATTTTGGATTTTTTTGCGGAGAAATGGTACCGGTCGGTTAGACTTTGACGGCGACTAGCTTTGACTGTCGTCGCCGATTTCGCTGAAAACAACGAAAAATACTTGCAAGCTCCCGTTCGCTAAACACTGCTTTAACAAACGCCATTTCAACCCATCAATCAGTAGATTTCTTTCGAAGTTGATGGAGAATATGTCTAAAATTATCCTGGTAAACATGATCCGGTCGACTGAAGCGTAATCGCGTTGCTAATTTCTCGATTCCCGACCTAGAAGTAGGTGCTTTATTTCCTGAAAAGATCGTCAACCTGCCGCCATGCCATGCGGTCAGCTCCAGTCACACTTTACGGTACATGCCGACTGTGGGCGCGCCGCTTTACGGTTGTTGTTGTTGTCGTAAAACGCGGCCTTGGTAGTGATTTTGTTGGAATTTGCTGATAAAATTTTTAGAGTCGCATGATTTATCTAGACTCGGTCGGGTAACCGGAAACAGACATTTTTTTTCTTGGCCTAGGATATCCACTCATGAAAGATAGCTGTAATTGTAGATAGAAAACATGAATGGGTGGACAGACAGATGGACAAAAATTGCCATCATTATCTTTATGTCTACAACTGGGCATGTGTAATGATGCTTTAGATTTGATTCCTGATGACCAATAGCCATTGATACCAGATCCCCGATAGTTATCAGGTCGGGGAAATGTGCCTCTCCAATTTTGGAGATAAAAAAGGTCGTTTTTCTTGAATAACTCAGAAAATATGAACAAAATAGCATTTTTTTCTAAATGGTACGAGTGGGAATAATGATATAATAGATATTTTTTCTATTCACCTACAATTTTACTTCAATTCACGACTCGATAACATGCCAAGTCAGGGGACTATTTATAGTACCTGAGCACTGCTTTCACAGCAAGGACAGGAAAAGAGAAATTGCGGCAATATTTCAATACACCCACACAAAGTTTGAAAATTCCATGCCAGATTTGGCCAGTTTAAACACCACCTCAAAGACTCCTTCAGTTTCTGGCAGTGTACGCCTTACAATACATACAAGTAGGAAAGTACAGTTCTACAGCAGTATACCCAAAGAAAGAGTGAAATAAATCACACAGCGCCAGAGCTTCGTGTTTAGCGCGAGTGATAGCTCACCTGCACGCAAACACTCACGTAAATTCATGCCACCAGAGTGATTTTAGCTCACGTAAACTGTCGCATTTTATATTGTATTACATTGCAATCATTCGCCTGACTTTTAAATACCCTCTCCTAAATATTTTGACGCGAGCTATTTTTAGCTCGCGCACTAATTCTAAACACGAAGCCCTGCAGCGCCAATATAAGACCATTGTTTTACATGAACAGTCACAAGTTTACATGTAACAAGTGGTTACTACAGGTCATATATACTGTATAGACTTACAGATCCCCTCAGCCTCCACACCTCTCAGCACTTTGTTTGTGACAATTGTTTTCACGGAGTACATTCAAGCTGGCATATCTATAGAAGAGTCACATACGCATAATACATGTATATAGACATAGCGATAGAAGTTCAGACAGTTCGTGAGAGATTACATCAGATGCACTTCATAAACACAGGACCCCAGAGTGACAGGAAAGACGGAAGATTCCGTGGAAAGGCAAAAGATATCGGTAGAATCACTCGGCATGAGAGAAGATTCACACTGTCATACAGTACATAACATGGAGGAGGAGGAGCACTAGCTGTCACCACGGCAACAGACAGGAAGTCATACAGCGTATAGCCACAGTTCACTTGTTACGAGCACACCGGTTGGCCAATTCCAGCCCGTTCCCATGGATACAAACATGCAGGACCGATGGGTTGCTCACCCACTGCCCTTACCTTTCACCAGGGGTTTAATGTCAACGGGACTTTGGTTCGAGGATTGCGTAGTATTGGTAGAAGCACTGTTTCCCGATCCATTCCCTTTGTTTTCAGATGAAGAATTTGAGGAGTCCTTGTTCTCATTTTCTAAGCCACCTTGCGTCGTTTTTTCAGACGCCCCTGAATCTTCCTTCTTTTCCTCTTTTGCCTGATTTGGCGATTCGACACCAGAGTCTGACTGCTCAGTTCTGGACACCGGTTGCTCAGCGTCATGCACCTGACATGCCTGACCCTGCTGCAAGGCTCGCTCCATTGCATCTGTAAGTAAAAGTTGTGGAATGTACATGAAAGATATTACTTCATTTAACTCATTGCCTACGGAATATATATTCATTACTGGAAGGAATAAATTATGCAAAAATATTAATTTCTTCATATGGTTACATGTTCTTAATGGCACAGATTTTCCATGGGTACTTTAGATAGGGTAAACAGGGCTCGAAATTGCCACAAGCCCGACATCCCGTGGCTGGTGAATTCAGAACTGGTCTGGTTGAATTTGGTTCTAAAGCTAGCTAACCAGCCCGACTGACTGGTTATAATTCAAGAATTTCAGCTTTGTATAATGAAATATAACAGCCCCATGGTCTGGCAAAGTTTTATGGTAAATTCATGCCCTGGTAAACTATATATTTTTACAATCCTTGATGCTTTGGGGATTCATATAAATAAAAACTGATGATTGGAACCATTCTTGAACTTTTTTGTTCTTTTTTTCTAGTCAAGAGAAAAAAACAGGAAAAACACGAGACTGATCTAATCAAAACCCCTCGGCTTTCCCCAAGTGATTGAGACCCATGTGTAGTGTGAATTGGGGAAGAGATAGTTATATGTGGGATGATCAAGATATACCGGTAGTTGGTTACATTCAGGCATATAGGACAGAAATAGAAAAATTATATATCTGTAAAGGGGCATAACTTTGTAAAATATGGGCCGAGGGGCGCCACTTTCGATAGGCCCTACTGTAAAATAAGAACCGAGACGAATAAGCTGTACCGAACACGGATCTGCAGATATAACTTGTACATTCAACTACAAAATATAATAGCTATATCGAACACAGTTCTACAGATATAGTTGGTTACATTCAGGGATAAATAGAAATTAATATATCTGTAAAGGGGCATAACTCTGTAAAGTATGGGCCGAGGGGCGCCACTTTCGATTGGCGTCTGGCTTAGCACTCTGTGAAATAAGAACCAAGACGAATAAGCATCGAACACGGATCTGCAGATACATGTATAACTTGTACATTCAGCTACAACTAACAAAATCCCCCCTCTCATCCCAGCATCTCTGATGAGCAGGATGAGAGGGATTCTTTGAGTATAGGCCGTAGGCCTTGAGGGGTCACAATGCATATTCTATCATGCGGTCAGCTGACAGCGTGATTCTCTAACGAGAGCTTATTATGGTCTAGCTGGGACTATATAAGCCCCCACAACCCTAAACCACACGTCTTTTTAGCGCACCACGCCCAGTCTGTTGGCAGTATATAAGGGTGGGTGTAGACCTACAGACTAGCAACTTTGTCTGCATAATGAGAAACCACAATGGGTGGGTGTGACCCCTCAAGGCCTACGGCCTATACTCAAAGAATCCCTCTCATCCTGCTCATCAGAGATGCTGGGATGAGAGGGGGGATTCTTTTTCGTATGGCCTTGACCTATCGGGGTCACAATGCATCTTTAAAGAACGGACAACAGACTCTCGTTATAAGCAGAATAACCCATTTAATTCTGCACACAACAATACATGACCATACAACCAGTACATGTATAACAGAAGTAATTCAAGACAAAACAATTTGAGCAAACGTATCTCGGTTACCTTCCAAAGGTTTATGATAAAAATCATGAAAAGTTTTCGCTGACGACCAGTCAGCTGTCTTAACTATATCCTGCACCGAAAGTCCCTTTCGTCGTGCCGCGGAAGTTGAAGCTCCTCTAAAGGAATGAGCTTTAAACACCTCAGTGTCTATGCCAGAAAGAGTTAATACTTCACAAAGCCATCGTGAAATTGTACTAGTAGTAACTGGCTTGAAAGTCTTAAAAGAAATCAGCAGTTGATCAGACCTGCGCTTGGACCTGGTCTGTTTCAGATATTCAGTCAAAGTTCTCACAACACAAACGTTCTCATCATTGAATTTTATCAATTCCACAGATTTATTACAACATTTCGGACGAGTAGTCTTAAGAAAATCAGTTATCACACACAAAATCTTCTGTCTACAGTCAGATAACCTCATATTAGACACTTTCAATGCATGAAGGGTCTGGACTCTCTGAGCCGTAACAAGCGCCAATAGCGCAACTAATTTAAGAGTCACTAACTTCATTGAAATAGAACCAACGGGAACTAAAGTTCGCAGATAAGCCAAAACAACAGAAACATTCCATGTAGTATTATATCTCGGCTTAGGAGGGGAAGCCTCAAAAACTCCCTTCATCAATCTCTTAACCAAATCTTGAGGGATATGACAACCTAAACAGTTCAAGGTCTGTGATAGCATAGAACGATGCGTATTTACAGTACGTGAAAGAAATGAACTCAATACTGGGATGACATGATGTTAACATCATGACAACCCGATTCTGTCACGATGTTAACATGATGATAACCCGATTCTTGTCCTGATCTTGTCCCGGTTTTGTCCCGGTCTTGTTACAAGGACGACATCGGGACAACATCGGGACGACTTCGGGACAGCATCGTGACGACATCGGGACGTCATGTTGTTATCTCCAAATTACAATCATTTACGTGACATGTGAATACAGCTCTAGGCAATTGCGTTAATGTTTACACTCCTTTGGTTCGTTTCTGTTCAGTTATTAAAATATGACCGCAAAAATTTTAAACCGGAACGAAGTTTGAACGAATTATGACCACAATATGAACGGAGTTTGACCGAAACGAAATGAACCGAACGGAGTGAGCGAAATTTGGACTACCATAGTGCCAGTGGACTGCCCGCTGCTGCCGTTAAACTTTAATCGTCCGTACATGTTTGTCTGTGAATAAAGTTGGATGACCGACAGAATGGCTCGGAAACCCGTATAGTTAAATGTTTACAAAATGTACTGAATGTAATTTGTTCAGATAGATAAAGAAATATGAAGGAGGTCGTCTCTAGTCCCGCGGCGAAAAGCCCCACGTGGTCCAAATGTGCGAACTTTGACCCTGCAGAGCTATGCCCCTGAAAACAGCCGCACCACGTACTCCGACCCGTGCGGCGCTTCTGAAGTGTGATCACCTAATGTTCACTTCCATAGTCTACCGAATTTGTGATTACAGATGAATTGATTTTCAAAATACTATAACAACTACATGGCTTCTTGTCCCAAGATTCTGTTATAGTCGGCGTCTTTTGTTTGTTTGTGAGACGAATATTAAACATTTATAAATAATGTTAGTGTTTGTTACCAAATCAAACCTGTTATCACTTAAATGCCAATATCCTCCATTTGGAGATCTCCTGCAAACAAAATTATCTCCCTTGATCGCTGCGTCGATCGTCCGCCAGGTGGCGTGCACTCCGCGCATGTCCATCACTCTTTTTCCCATGTTGAGCAAGACCTGTTTTGAGTCAAGGCCGAGCAAAGAGGGGAGGATGGGTTGGGCAAATCAACGTTGATAACAGGTTTGATTTGGTAACAAACACTAACATTATTTATAAATGTTTAATGTTTGTGTCCCAAATCTTCACCTGTTATCACTTAAATGCCAGACTCCCAACAGAGGAGGTTGGGTAGCCGGCCTTGTGACTTGCTTTTGGATTAAGCGGAGCACGCCTTGTTCTGATTTTGTAAATCTAATATGCCCAGTAATATCCTGATAATTCCCGTGTCGTATAGAGGCGTAGGGAGTTCGAGGTATTACAAGTAATGCGGCGAGAGGTGGACTCTGTTCCTACCCTTTGCTCGCATACTTGGCTAGATAATCAGATGCCATCGTGATGCCTTGAAGTCCCTTCGTCTCCGGCATGGTCTGTCCTCTGTGCTTGTGGAATTGTCGGGATCTTGCTTGCTTGATCAGTGCCCCCCCCCCTTTTTTGATAGGAGTGGTAGACTATACCCTGGGCTGTAGCTATAGGTCCAGTGTAGTCATCCTATCTGTCTGTACAGACATGTCTGAAGATAGCAATCAGCATGAGTTGAATTGATCGTCCAAGCGCAGGTGTCAACAGTATCGTTCAACGATAAGTTTTCCCCAAAGTGGCCCGGACGTCACACTGGCTCTAATCTTGTGAGACGATGTCTCCATAAAGGAGAAGGAGCGTTGATGGCGAGTTGGTTAAACCAGTCGGCAGTCTTCTTCAACCCAGACGGTGATCATGGACTAGTGATGTCCGCTGATGGGTCTGTTAGAAGTGATGAGAGAGGAAGACAGCTGGAACCCCTTGTCGGTTCTATAAAGAGTGCTCCAGGCCTCTGACTGGATATAAAAACCTCTTCTCCTCCAGCAGGTAGACGAAATCTGTTAGCGCTGGAATCTGGTACAGTCTTTGGACGTCTGGTCCCTGACGTGTGGAATCGTTCTAAATGACGAAATCCGGGATGGGATGAAAGGATCTGGTTGACCAGTCTGTCATCCCTGTCAAGGAACTAGGTTCTACTGCGCAATGCTCTGATTGCGTAGTGAAGACTGTCATGGAGCTGTCTTGCAGGACAGGATCTTGACTGCAGTTGGTAGAACTGGTTCGAATGGCAGGCGTAAGAATGCCCTAGTACCACATCCAGGTCTCCTTGGGTGGTAATTGATGTGTTCGGCGAAACTGTAAGGTGAAGACCATGGAAAGCTGAAATGCTGGAATGTAGTCGGTTCCGTGGGTGAACTTGACAACCCTGGATGATGCTGAGTGATACCCCTGTGTACTGCTTGACTGAGATTCCCTGCCCTGATACAGATGCAGAAGGAAAAACCAGCTGTTGCTGGAACAGAAACAGTGTTGGCCACAGGTCCTCTACTATAGTACATTCTCCGGGCTTGATGCGACTGTACAGTAAATAGTAGCTTGCTGCTGTCATTGTCTGTACAATTGGTCCTGGAGAAAAACCCTGGTCTGCAAGGAAATTCTGGACCGTAGCAGACGTGGGGGTTCGGCCGTTGCGGGTCCCGGTGCCTCCGTGGAAAAGTGATCTTCCGGTTGTAGTACCTTGTAGGACTTGGAGGAAGCTGTCGGCGGGAACCCTGAAGTGATGTGAAACACATGGTGTTGTGACATGGTATTGCTGATACCGTGCTGCTAGGACCAGTGTCGATGTTTCTAGAAGACAGTGACTGGAATCTTGCTCCCCCCCAAACTTGACGCAACTGACGACCGTACTGAACGTTCGTAATCAATGCTGATGTGTTGTACAACCGCAACCTCCAAGGGGGACCGCCTTCTTAGCGTAGATATCCCTAAGGAAGATGATGCGCTGCTTGTCTATCGTGGTATCCATGTGATGTGTCGGCTATCTGTTGCCGGACTAATGGACCCCTCTAAGCTATGAATTCCGCATCGGTGAATGTGAACTTCTATGTGCTTGGTTGAAACTGACTCAGGCATCGCCACTCTGGAAGGGGGGGAAGATGTTCCGGGACGAGCATCCTTAGATTGCTTGTTCTTGCGCTCAGGATCAGTTGTAGTTGAGAAACTGTAATGAGGAGTACCTGGAGCTAGCCAAAACTGTGTTAGGTCCCGGGTGAGTAGTAGACTGTAGTTCCATCCCACGGACCTCTGGGTCATGGTGTTGATGGTCTGGTTCTCGGTGCAGGTTCCATATGCCGGAAACCTGCTTGCCGCTTGAATGTAGCCGTACTACATAATCCGTGGGGTCCCTGAAAATATCCCTGGACCGCCATGATCATCGAGGCGAAACTGGACAAAGGCCTCTGGAGACGTCGAAAAGTGACGACAATCGGGAGTCGGAGTCCAACTCCTGTAGAGTCGAATATGCTCAGTAAGTGTCCGGCTCCGTCGTCTGGTCCGGTCTCTACTGTCATCCCGATGAATGCTGGAGTCCCAGGTTCTGTTCTGGAGTCCTAATTCGCATTCCGGATTAAAGACGACTTTATCCTCGTGTCCTATTCCAGTGTCTGGGTCCGTGTTGACTTGGCCTTGGAAGGGACCTCAATGTGAAACTAGGCTTGCCCACTGTAGACTGGATGTCTCACCCCAACGAAAAACGGGTTAAGTCAAAAACCGACTAGCCGTTTCTCCCGAAATAGATTCCCCTGATCATGATGTCGGGTGTAGGTGGAGTCCTAGATTATCCGATGAGGAGTAGGATCCGGCTCTTAGAAGGCTGAGGATGATCGTCAGATGAAGTGTCGGGATCTGGAGTAGACGTCACGTAAGGACTGACTTCTTCGACGCTGATCTTCTATATCATCAGGGTCGACCGTTCTACAATCAGGTGAATGAAGACTCGAAGCTTGGGAAGGATGAAAGGATGACTAGTGGTTTGAAGGTGAAGCTTGAGAACCATCAATTCTGACTGACGAGGTTGACCTCTGTCCCGGTCGGAAGATTCCCCCTTTACCCTGGAACTGTCCTTCCTTGTAAGGGCGAACACCACTCTGAGCATCTAGCTTGGGTTGTCCGAGTTCTGACCGGAGAGACCCTCCATGGCGACCTTCTCTGTTAGAGTCGATAAGGCGCCGAAGAATTCCATCTTGGCCCGTGAAAAGGTCAATGATCCCGCTTATGCTTCACGTCTGGATCCTGAATCACCTTGGAAATAGCCGTCAGGAACCAATCAGAGTATGATGTAATTCTGTGTTGTGTCAGCATCATATCTTCCACAGCACAGGCTTGCCTCTGTTGAAGTACCCCCGCTGGTGTGGTGTCCTCGTGAAGTTCAACAGTCTGTCAAGATCCGGTTCAGACTCCGGGCCCTGAACGGTGGATTGTCTCCGTGAAGAGTGTAAGCCCTGTAAGGACCGGGCTCCTGGAGAGATGACGAAGTCTCCAATTGTCGATCAGTGCGTCGTATAGGTTGGCTGATGCTGGAGATGGTGCGCAGGTTGGCGCAGCTTCCTCCTCAGAAAGGTTTGTTAAAACCGTAAAGAGGTGTCGTAGTAAGTTTTCTCCGTTCCCGGCGAGGTCATCAGGCTGCTTGTCATCGCCGACCACCGGTCTGGGCATCTCTGGAGTCAGCGTGTGTACCGCCGCTATCCTGACTTTGAAGGGTAGCATGTCTTATTCTTCTACCTCCGCCTGACGTAGGAGGTGAATCTGTATGAGATGAGGATGCTGAGGAAGTGGAACGTCGTGCGTGACCCTCATAGTCCGAGTCTGAGTCTGGTCGAATCCCGTGCAGGATTCGAACCAGCGACCCCAGAGTCAGGCACCTAATTGCCAGCACTGTATGTCGGGGATCTAAATCACTCGGTCAACGGGCCTCCCACCGTTGCTAGAAGAATGGGTCGTGTCATCTCACGGGTCTCCGATGAAGGAACTCTACCATGGTAAGGGGCTGTGAAGCCTGGAGATGACTGCTTCTTGTCCAGGCTTGCCTTGGAAGGTACCCCTGGAGCAGAAGTCTGTTCCTTGGGGGCAGGTCCAGAATGGTGATCTACGAATCCCTGTTCATCTCTGGACTTCCGTTTTATCCCGATGCTCCGGGCTACGGTGATGGTGGGTAGACGTCCGCTCCTCGCCATCAATGCTTGTTGACGAGAAACCGGTGAACGGCTTTTCCCTCGTCTGTTGTAAGCTCGCTCCGGGGTATGGTCCCTATGGTACCGACTCCGGTAGGCTGGACTAGGTGAAGGGGTCCGACGTCAGGACGGTCCCTCTCCCGATGATGACGTACAGGATAGGAATCTCGGCGTTGTAACGGTGTGCGACTTTGTTTACGAGATCTGCTTGCCGTAGTACCGAGGTGTGGCTCCGTTGCACGGGTCCAAGCTGGAGTAGAGGCCGGCTCACGGCGTTCTGGCTGAGTCCGTTCCTCGTAAGTCCGTGACTCCTTGGATGTGGAGTCTCGGTGATCTGTATAAGTCCGTTCTGCTTGAGTCCGTGACTTCTCAGATGTAGACTCTCGGCGCGCTGGATAGGTCCGTGATGTCTCCTGTTCCGTAATACGGCTCTCTGGATAGGGCCGTGATTCCTTGGAATCCCGGTCCCTGTAGGCCTTTGGCTTGTCCGACTCCCGGCGTCCGGTATAGGGCCGTGACTCCGTGGAACCGGTGAGCTGTGCTTGAGCCGGGGTCCCGCTGTAGTGGTGGAGTCCGTGATCTTGATTCTCGGACTGCCTTTTTCGCCGTGTCCCTCTGTGTCTCCGGGGTACGGCGGTTCTTTGGGGACTCGGATGAACGGGAGTTGGTATCCGAGGACTCGCTTTGATCCGTGTCTGTGACGGGGCTGTCTAGTAGAGTCCGTGTCAGCACTCTAGCCGGTGCAGTAGAAGTAAACCGTATCGCCGTGGCTTGGGCTTGACTGGTCTGCACTTTGCCTATTCTCTCGGTATCCCGGTAGTCCCTGTAGGCTCTTGGCTTGACGGGGTCTCGGAGTTCTGCATTGGGCCGATCTCTCAGAGCCATGGTCCCGTATGCTGATCTAAAGTCCGTGGCCTGTAGGTGTGGACTCCCGGTGAGACGTAGACTCTCGGCGTATTGGATAAGTCCGAACTTCATAGGTCCGTGTCGTTCTCCGTCCCGCGGTCGCTCCGGGCCGTAGTACCGCCTCTGGAAGTAACCTCTCTCTCCGATGGTCGGGTCCGAGGTGCTCTGCAGTCGGAGTCCCGGCGCTCTGAGGTGTCGAGGTCCTTGAAGGCCCAGGGTACGGCTCTGTCCCGGGTCCCGGTTCTCCACCAGGTCCCGGCTGGCAGACTTGTCTTTCTTGAGTTGCGGAAGCTTGGATGAACGGGAACTGTAATCCGAGGTCTGCCCAGATCCGTGGTTGTAACGGCTCCGGTATAGAGTCCGTAACTCATCTTCTCCGGTGAACTTGAACTAGGCCGTCTTGGGTCTGTAACTTGTTCACCGTCTTAAAATGTAGCTCCAGGGTACTGCTCTTCGCCGTGGAGCTGTGATCCTGTGTCCGTGATCTGTACTGTTTCACGGGACTGTTGTGAAGATTCCACTGGCAACAGTATCGTTTTCAACGATAAGTTGCTGGTAGGAACTTCGTTTACAGCCAAGTCGTTGAAGAGGGCCTGAGTAGCTTGCTTCTCAGCTGGACATCTTGCCAGGTCAATGGCCGCTCTCCAGAGTTGACTGCGTCGCCATAGGTGACTGTAAACACACCTTTGAAAACAAAGAAAATGCAAGTCTTTAACTGGTTAAAACTGACGACATGATTCGTTCCTATAAATCTTTATAGCTGGGCGACTACGTTGGTTCATAATGAACTACGGGAGAGAAAAAAATAACCCTAGAGTGCGTCTATAACAATCCAAAAGTTACTGTTTACAGGAGCTCTTTCAAAACAGGTCTTGTCACCAAGACTGCAAAGGAAAAAGAGTGATGGACATGCGCGGAGTGCACGCCACCTGGCGGACGATCGACGCAGCGATCAAGGGAGATAATTTTGTTTGCAGGAGATCTCCAAATGGAGGATATTGGCATTTAAGTGATAACAGGTGAAGATTTGGGACACAAACATATAAATTTTTATTGTACTCAGAATTAAGAGCCCCCCCCCCGCAATACATAACAACGGAATAAAAGAACAACATTTCACATGGGGTACATGCTGATCTAATCCCCATTACGAAGTTAGAGTATATTACCAATATAATAATAGTAACACTTTAAATTAAGCCTAGAGCTCAAATTAACAAAAAAATGAATCCCGTTTTGCGAGACATGAGAAAATATAAAATACCACATATCTTTAGTACTTCCATTTATAAATATCTCCCTCTGCTCTCTCATTGTTATTTATTATTTAATTATTTATTTTAATATCTAGCGCTGCAAAAGATCTTAAATGAACGAAGAAATGTACCGTGAAATTTAAATAGAGCATTGAGTTGATGGGCCGCGAAATCCGAATGGGAAGGGGACTACAATTTCAATCAATCAAAAATCGAAATGTAATCGGGTGGGTCTAACAAAAGAAAAAATAGTTGATAAAATACTATATTATCCTGTTCAATATTATCCTGGATGGTATAAAAAAAGATTCGTTCTCATCGAGGCGTACAAGGTACATTCCAAAGATGTTTTCCGTCCTCAATACAATTGTGTTGCGGAAACCTGTCGCTTATGTACGGAAGATATCACAGAGAAACAACTTATTAGACCATTCTTCCTAAATATTTACATAATACTAAAAATTTGTCTGGACTAATGTGATAACAAACGAGAAGAATGCAAGATAATTTTACCGATAGCACAGAAGAATATATAAGATTTAAATATTCTGATAAAAAATATTATTAAACAATTTTGAATAACTTTTTCTTTTCTCATATCGCCCAATCCTATAAAAAGTTCATAACAGATCATATTGTAAAACGCAAATAGAATGCAGATCTAGCATGAATGGACGAAATTCTTGCATAAAGCATTCACTTTTAGCACGAGAAAACCGGAATGTGAAATTGAAGACCTGGTGTGACCTTCACGCGCGGACCTTGGCGAGAGCACTCTTTCGTGCAGACGTCGCGAAAGATTTCATCCCTACCTCAATTTAGAGCATATAAAATTATGTTTTTAGATCCAATATAAAGTTGATTGTAATAGAAAGAAGAAACATATATCTCTGTGAATCTGGGGATGATGAAGATCGATCTTCGTTGTTTTCTTGAAGTTGGAAATCCGTGACAAATTGCCATTTTCAACTACTGTTCTCCGTGAATGTGACAAAATAATTTATTACACACGTTTACATTTAATGATTTATGAGAACGAACGCAAAAGGATGAACGGAGTTTGAACGAAATATAACCGAATTGTATCGATAGGTGACGAGAAATGAAATACAAATGAAAATATGTTTGATCACTATATCCAAACATGTACCATGCAGGTTTATGTTCGTTTTGACGAGCTGTAGACACGCGGGTGTGAACGTTACTCACAGTAGGATGATATACCCGGTGGCACAGCCCGTACGGATCAGAAAAATAATCTCAATTGTACATGTACAACATATTAGTGCCAGGGTTTCCAAGTTACTTTGTGGGAATGGGAAGAGAATCAGCGGGTGAGAAAATCGGGACAAATAATCGGGACAACATCGGACCAACACGTTGACAAGATCGGACCATGATCGGGACGTCATGATGCTGTCCCGATGTTGTCCCGATTTTTCAACCGGGACAAGACCAGGTCAAAATCGGGACAGCATGATGTTAACACGGTGAAAAGATCGGGACAAGATCGGGTTGATTTTTATTGAGTCCATTTCTTTCACGTACTGTACCACACTATACGACGATGAATTAGCTAACTCTGCTAAGTAGTTTAACACGTTCTGCTCAGACGGTGAAAGGGAATTAACAGACCGTTTACAGCACCAAATGCACCACGCTCTCCATGCGTAGTGATATTGTCGATTTGTAGACTCGCGCCACGATTTAGCGATAAATCTTGTAGCCTCGATCGAAACTCCAGATGCTCTGAGCGACGCCCAGACACTACACAGGCGACTAACTTCAGCCTCTTTCCCATTGGGTGAACACTTCCTGTACCCGGTAGAGTCAATAGACCTGGCCTGTAAGGCAACTTCACTGGTAATTCTGTCAACATCTCCGCTAGCTGCGGAAACCAAAGCTGTGTTGGCCAGAGTGGTACCACCAATATGGCCTTGCCTACCAAGTCGTCCGATATCTTGGCGAGGACTCTTGACAAGAGTCTGAAAGGAGGAAAACAGTATGGTTGAAAATTGGACCATGAATGAGCAAATGAGTCTACCAGACAACATGATGGATCAGGCCCCCAAGAGCCATAACGATCAAGCTGATAATTAAGCCTTGTGGCAAACAGATCAATGTCTGGCTTGAAAAACGTAACAGTGATACGACTGAAAATATTACTATTTAGCATCCATTCAGTAGAATCATTGAACTTCCTGGATAATCTGTCTGCTTCTACATTCTCAACACCAGAAATAAATCTTGCACTGATATACATGTTATGACTATCAATAAATTCATATATTGACAAAGCTATAGCATTGAGATGCATTTTCGTTCCACCTGAACGATTAATGTAGCTAACAGTAGTCATACTATCAGATACTACCTGAACATGTTTCCCAATGAAATCGGGAACAAACAAGGATTTGAATGCAAATGAAACTGCTAATAGCTCCAACTGGTTTATGTGTCTCAGTGACTCCGACAGTGTCCATCTACCGCCTGCTGTTCTACCAGAACAAAAAGCCCCCCAACCAGATTTTGAGGCATCTGTGCTAATACAAAAATCGACGGGAGGATTCCGAATAACTGTTCCATTGTTCTTAGCAACATTGTTAATCCACCAAATAACTTCTTGAACTGCAGGTTCTGATAAAGTCATAAAGCCATCATAATCTTGATTTCCAAGGGCCATAACTTTGTCATTTTCCAACCATCTATAATGCAAGCGACCCAGTTTCACAGCTCGCATGCTAGATGTATACACACCGATCAAACTAGCAACTTGCCTTATTGTTAAAACTGAGGAATTCAAAATACTTTGTGAGCATTCAACCACATTGTTGACCTTTTCTGATGACAAAGAAATTGTAAAAGTTGATGAATCTATAATAAACCCCAAATATGGTATTATTTGACATGGGGTTGTGATGGACTTTTCAGGACTATGAAGAAACCCTAAAGACTGAAACTTATGCAGCATATCTTGGGTCTGTTCTGAACATTTTTGCTTGTCCTGGTTCATGATCAGTGAATCATCGATAAAATATCCACAACGCATACCATTACTGCGAAAATAGCAATACAAAGGTTTTAACGTTTTAGTGTAGACTCGAGGAGCCGATGAGAGCCCGAAAGGCAAACAGGAATATTGATAGGTTTGATTTCTCCATCGAAAACGCAAATACTTGCGATGGTCAGAGGCAATAGGAATGTTATGATAAGCATCCTGTAAATCTATTGAAGTGAAAAAATCTCCTTTCTTGACCAATTGTAAGGTTAAATCCAGAGTTTCCTGTTTGAAATGGTGATACTCGACAAACTCATTCAATCTCTTAAGATTAAGAATCGTTCTGAACTTCCCGTTTTTCTTACGCCTCAGGAAAATAGTAGATATAAACTGATCTGGTGCCTCTTCACACCTTTCAATAGCCTGTTTACTGAGTAAAACCCTTATTTCGTCATCAATCTTAGATTCTTCACAATCATCAAAACTGAGCTGAAATGGCTCCACTGGTTGATAAGGGTTGGAATGAAACTCAATTTTATGACCTCCGACATTTTATGAGTCAGAGGTTAATTTTTTCCATTCTGATAATTTTGTTCTAATATTACCAGCAACCAATTTGTTTACCTTTATTTCCTGGCCGACTGAGTTGCAGG
>JAVTVY010053549.1:0-25357 GCA_036873755.1 Hanleya hanleyi
CTCTTCATTTCACAAATCTTGACATAAAAATATTACAAAAGGATTGGTTTTATTTATAACCACTGTCACATTGTTAATAGTACCAAGCTGTGGGCAGCCATTTTCCCTCTAGCCTTGTGGCAACAGAGCACATGTTTTCTACAAATTTGAAAAACGCTCTGTGTCGCACTTATTGTCTGTCTTTAAAGTTAGTGAGGTATGTCAGTTAAGTTATTTATGAATGTTACCAAACAAAGCACAAGAAATCTAAAAGTGTATATATCAAGAAAACCTCACCATGAAATACAAGCGTCTAGCCCGTCATTCATAATTCAGCCGTCGTTCATTAGAGAATATCCGCGTCCATAATCCAAAGACCTATTCCATATCCATATAGCAGTATAGCACCAAATTCAAAAAGACAATCATAGTATACATAAGCATGGGCTAGTTTCCTGCAAGAGAGAAGCGGTCAACAGCTCAATGATGCCGACAAGACATCATGATGTTCCAAAAATAAAAGAGACACTAATCCAGTTCAGCCTGCCTCATGCTGACATTATCTGACACTCTTTACCATTATTCAAACTTATCTTTACCATTATTATAAAATGCCTTAACGATAACGACAGGAATATAACGGTAATTACTAAAAAATTCTTTGCCAACTAACACAGTTATTGAGGAAATTGAAGTGACAGTCTGATTAAATTTTTTTTGGAACTTGGAAAAACAAGAATGTTTAGCAAAAGACAGCTCGTCTTGCATTAAGAAAATAAAATTATATAGTTTAAAGAAAACGGTATTGAATTCAATGTCTTTACCATTACAAATAATATATCTTTTTCGTTATGTCTTCACCATCACCTGATAATAACATGGGCTAGAATGGGTAAAAACTTTTGTAGCCATTTTTATCTCGCCTTACGAAGTAGAGAGGATATATTGCGAGGGGTGAAAGAGGATGTCGTCATCGGTGTCAGTGTCCCCGGCCTGGAAATGATAAGGGTTTTGGTTTAGCAAATTTAAAAACAATCTGGAATAATTCAGAAAAATATTAAAGAAATAGAAAAAAATGTGGGGGTGGGGGTGGGGGGGGGGGGTATTCCAGATTTCATGGGTGCTCCAATGTTAAAATCCCAAAGATAGAGTTTTGCGTTTAGCTGAAGTGCACATGTACATCTGTACTTAGAAAGTTTGCTGCAGTTGTCAGCTGTCATTGGATGATTATGAAAGTTGGTATACGTGTTTCTTATGAATAGAGGACGTACCTGTGCTATTTTTGAGATGAAATATAAATATTTTTCCAAATTATGGCAAATGATAGAGTTTTTGGTTTAGCAGTATTGTAGGCCTCTACATGTACAAATGTACATGTACATAGAAAGTTTGCTGCAGTTGTCCGCTGTCAATTGATAATTACGAAATTTGGTACACATGTTTCTTATGGTTAGAGGATGTACCTGTGTTATTTTTTAGATGAAATATTAATTTTTGTCCAAATTATGAGGTTTTGGACTTAGTAATTTGCCAGTTATAAGGTCTTTTGTTAGACAAAAGTGCACTGAACAGTTGTCTGAATTTGCCAGGTTTCATTGGATGATTATGAAACTTGGTACACATATTTCATATGATTAGAGGATGTCCCTGTGCTATTTAGGAGATGAAATATAAATTTTTGTTCAAATTTTGAGGGGTTTGTCTTAGTAATCTGCCAATGATAATGTACATACATTTTTCAAAAGTAGAAGGCACGGGCACAGGGATTTATAGATCTATTATCTTAAAATGTTCCTAGAGACAAGTTTCGTATAGAGTTCAAATAGGGCCGCTATATATTAGCTTATGCCATGTAGAATTTCACGTGATAACGATCACGATATGGGATGAATTTTACTCCTTACCAATAAATCGCGTAAGCTCCGATTTTTTTAGTACGCTATGATAGGTCTCAGATTAAATGACGAACGGAGTTTTGTTTGGAGTAGTGTTTCGTATTCCTCCTTCAGTATACGGGCTGCTTCAACATTCCCAGGGCTATATTAGAGAACGAAGGAAATAAACTCTTTGTTAGCAACTTTACCTGGGTCTATGTTCATACCAAAGGGTTGCCGTGTTTGAAGTGTTTTGATCTGAAAGGATTCACCAATTGCGCGGTGATTGTCAGTTTCTTCCTGTGCTGGAAATGTAGGAATTCTTTCTACTGGTATAATTTGAAAATGGTCCTGAACTGAATGTTCCGGTAGATCAAAATGCTCATTGACCGGGCCTTCATTATCTAGACTGATGTCTGATTTATGTCTGTTGGCACGATATCGAAGTTTATTCTTAGTTTCGACCACATACTGTTTCAGGCATTTTCGGCATGTAATTAAATAAATTACATTCTCCGTGTCATAGTTTAGTTGATCCTTAACCTTGTATTCATTTTGGTCTGTTCGCTTTTGAAAGTGGATTGTGTAGCAATTAGTTCGTCCAGTTTACTTACACTGAAGTTTTAGACATTTGGAGCTCTTACCATTGCCATGATTAGGACGATTATGTTTTATCCTTAAATATTCTGACTCACGAACGTCGTTTATCTGGCAGTTTGTGATTTGGCGAAGTGTTTCAGATTTAATATGACGTAAGATCCGGGCGGAATAGCCTCTAGGTTTCAATGCTCGAAACAGGATCACACATGAGTGGTGAAAATAATGTATATCGCTCGAATTTCTATGGAATCGAATGATTTGAAATTTTCCTATGCCCTTAAATATATGGGTCGGGTGAAAAGATTTGGCATGTAGCAGTTCATGGGTATCAGTTGGTTTGAAAAAGATCTTGTAATCTAAATACCCAGTGTTCTGGAAACCAGGTCCTTTAAAAACTGTTAGGTCCAAAACGTCCACAGAAGAGTCATGAATAACTACTTCGAGTTTGATATTTGGGACATGGTTATTCAGAGTTTCGAAAAATGGTCCGAAATCTTCCTTAAAATGGTGCCAAATTATAAAAATGTCATCTAAATATCTGAGGTATAACAGAGGCTGTTTTTCTGATTTTCTTAAGCCTGCTCTTCCCAATGAGCTATATAGATAATGGCAAAATTTGGACTGAATCTTTTACCCATTGCACAACCACTAATTTGTTGATAGAACTCTCCACTGAATTCAAAGTCATTACCCTTTAGACTAATTTCTAAAAATTCCAAAAGTTCTTCATCTGAGCGATTGGTATCGGGAAATCTTTGAAAAGCATCTTTAACAGCTTGTATACCATTATCAATGTCAATATTAGTGTACATGGATTCAATATCCATGGTGACAAGTAAGTTGTTAGGAGAAGCTTGGATGCTGGACAATTTTGACAGGAAATCTTCAGTGTTTTTCAAATAACTATTATTTCGGTTAACGATAGGCTTCAAGTAGTAGTCAATATATTCCGAAATGTGGTAAGAATTTGACCCACAGTCTGAAACAATAGGGCGCCCAGGAGGTGTAATAGTAGGCCAGCCAAGAGACGAAAAAACACTTTTGATGGCATCGCGTGTTAAAAGCAATCATCCATGCTTAATCAACTCTACATGTTGTGGGGATTGAGATGTGACCGGATGACATTCTCGCTTTTGACCTTAAAGGTCATTTTTAGGCCAAATAGGTCACGTGGGTTCAAATCAGGATATTTTATCAAACTTTTCGTGAAAGCTTAGTAATTGAAGATTGAGGCTGGCTCAATCTTTAACACTTGATAGTTTATTCAAGTGGGTTCATTTTGAAAATGTCTGCATAATCACTGGTACAAATGATCATGGGAAAATTCAATATGGCGCCCCGAAAATGTCATCCAAAACTTACTCTGAAGTAGTCAAAGTTGCCCATACATATAACTACTAAGTGTAACTGTTTAACAAGGCGATTTCTAACTGTTAAACAATGCGAGCTTCCTTTATATCTGAACACACTTGGGTCATTGTGGATCCTTATCCATCAGATTGGAATCGTGAGAAATTCAAAGTGGCAACCATATGTAATATATGTAGTTTCGGTATCATTTACTACGCTTATGCATCTTTATGGCCACTGGAGTGACACTCCCGAAGTGAACGCCGGCGTCATCTGAGCATGTACCTGTGCTAACAGGGTCGGACATCTGTTCTTTTCACTAGTCCCAAAACCGAAAAAGAACTCTGGAAAGTAGATATTAAGGCATTTGTGGGTAGAATGTTGTATAATGGTGTTTTTTTTTAAATTGTTTTTTTTTGGAAAATTTGGACCTGCTGATTCTGAAAATGGCGTATGCCAAGCTGTATTTGTGCATTTACATATTGCATTTCACCAGACATCTCCTTAATTCGTGATATTGTTGGAATAGAATGACTGACATTTTCTGGGAATTAACGCATCAAGAAATCTAATAGTCGTGTATTTTCGTTCATTTTCCAATATGGCTGTCATATACATTCACTAAATATTGTATTTACTGATCCACCAGGAAATATGAAGGTGATTCATACTGTAACTTTAATAGCACAGGTGGCGGCACATAGTCTTCATTGGACTATCGCACAAAACCTAAAATAATTAGCTAGGACAGCCTCTAGCTGCTGACATTAAACCAACCAGGACTGGTGGGAGGGGGGACAGCTTCTGGTGTGATTCTTCCTCCATTAGGAACTTATCCCTTATTTGCATTGCTGTGAACTTCACATAATCCTAGGTGTAACGGTTCACATATGGATTTG
Organism: Hanleya hanleyi; assembly: GCA_036873755.1. NCBI lineage: Eukaryota > Metazoa > Mollusca > Polyplacophora > Lepidopleurida > Hanleyidae > Hanleya > Hanleya hanleyi. The sequence goes on from JAVTVY010053549.1 coordinate 4,703, forward strand.
AAATGGTGGCCATGAGATGTCTTCAGAAATTTGGTTAATCGTTGATTTAGTCCTATATGGAACATTTTTCTTATCTCAAACAACATGAAATTTCGTTGATCGTAAACATGTACTGATTCGCATACCGGTAACGGCTTTTACGCAGATTTGTTGAAACATATGAGGCATCTTGCCTCAAGAATTCAAATTATACACCTCCTTTCATCTATCACTCACGACACCTAATTTCAGGCTGCTATTTGGGCAAACCTTGAAGCGCTTTTGCAATGGCAAACTTCGCTGTATAATGTTGAATTCTATGACCCTGGTTGAAAATTTTGTTTTCTTCAATGATGAAATCATCCAGGAACTACCATATGTACTTGTTTGATTATCAAATTATATTTAACTCTTCTGACAAATATTAAGCTAAGGCCTCCTTGGTATGGTTAGGTGACAAGCCAGTTCCTTGATAAGGGGTAATTATCCTGACCATCTGACTACAAACAGGGACACCTGGTCAAGGGTAATATTCCTGACAATCTGACTACAAACAGCTACGGACACCTGGTAAAAGGCAATTATCCTGACAATCTGACGAACACGGGTACCCGTCTCCCTCCATTTTCATGGAATGTTGCTCATATGTTCCAAAAAGACCACTTTATCTTGCATCTGACTGGTAGACAAGCTACTTGTACAAGACCAATACCATATATGTTAACAAATGTTTCTGTGTGTAGCTTCCGGCTTGTGAGAGCCCGGTCCCGTCCAACAATCATGAGCGCCATCAGATATTTCTTTTGCTGACGGACAATTTTGTCAGCTGAGCTATAAGACTGATAAGTTTGAAGTTTCGATCATACGGATGGGGGATTAGAACCAGATCAGTGGGACACTACACTTACACATAGCAAGAGGACCAGAGGTGGATTTTATATTGAATTTTCACATAATGCTTTGCATCCGTGAATACGCAAATCAACTAATAAAATATTACCAACCATAATGTAGTAATTATTCTTCCTATACCAAGATATAGAAATAAATAGACGACTTATCCTTATTTGACATCTCTTGACCTTCATGACCTAAGATTGACCTTCAAGGTAAAAAATGAGAATGTCATCCGATCACATCTCAATCCCCACGCCATGTGGAGTTGATTAAGTTCATTAATAGTATCTGTGTTCAAGAAAACTGATCGTAGATATATTAATGTCGGAAGCCATAAAGCATTCTTTAGCTCGACTACATACAAGAGATACCATTCATGGAATGTTTCTTTGTTTATAGAGTTGCTTGAATTTCTCATTAAAAATATCTATGTAAAATTTGGCAACACAATATATCAGCAGCATATAGGTATTCCAATGGGTACTAATTGTGCACCCCTGTTGGCTGACCTGTATCTGTTCTCTTATGAATATGACTATATGCAGGCGCTTTCAAAAACAGATCCATTCAAAGCTCCTTCCTTCTCATTCACCAAACGCTATATAGACGATCTTCTCGCTGTGGATAATCGCTATATAAATGACGCAGTGAAGGATATATATCCGCCTTCACTGGATTTGAAGGAAACTACAGATAGCCCTACAGGCACATCTTATTTAGATCTCTATCTCTATAAAAATGAAGCGGGCAGTCTCTCTCGTCGACTTTATGACAAAAGAGATGATTACAATTTCGACATCGTAAACTATCCCTTTCTGGATAGTAATATTCCAGTGGGACCTGCATATGGCGTATACATATCTCGCTTAGTAGCATTTGCTAGATCCTGTGTTAGATGTGATGATTTTAATCAACATCACAAAACGTTGTTGCAGAAACTTATAAAACAGGGCTATTCCACCAAGCGCCTCCACTCAAAGTTCCTCAAATTTGGCGATACATATCGCATGCTGATAGCAAAATACGAACGTAGCGTGCAAGATCTATGGCGCTACGTTTCGTAACTTGTGTCTAATTCCGCTTAACCCGGGGCTAGGGGCCGTATGAACCCATGTACTTCAAGATCCTCATGGTACTCATATGAACAGTCACAATCAAAGCGTGACTGAGATACATCATTCTTTAGATGACGACTTTACAACGAATATTATGGATTAAGAATACTGATCAGCGATACGGATTGATATTTTTGGAACATCATGATGTCTTGCCGGCATCATTGAAAACTGTTGACCGCTTCTCTCTTGCAGGAAACACGCCTATGTTTATGTATACTATGATTGTCTTTTTGAATTTGGTGCTAATACTGTTATATGGAATATGGAATAGGTCTTTGGATTATGGACGCGGATATTCTCTAATGGACGACGGCTGGATTATGAATGACGGACTAGACGCTTGTAATTTAACAAACGATGCCGCCATCTTCTTGGTTTGGCTCACTAATTTGTGGTCATTGCTCCCCCTAAATGTTTTTTCTTGTCCCTCCGGCTTAAGGGAGCTGAATCTTACCACACTATACCATTGGATCAAGCTCTACGAGAAAATGTTTCAAAAATCCAAGATGGCCACGTGATGATTTTCGATTTTTTTTAATTATGTGGGGTTTTTTCACAACAACTGCATGATAATTAAGTAAATAATCATCTGATGTAAAATGAAATAGCTTTTGTCCCCTTTTCCTCGCAGAAAAGTAGGAATTTGAACCAAAAATGACGAAAACAACATGTTTTCTGATACGCCACATGGCCGCCATTTTGAATTTACTCTTGATTTTCTGCTCGTAGCTATGAAAATAGGCTCAACATCACCCCAGTATGATAAACTACAAAGCCATGGAGTATCAGCTCTCAAGTTTTTGCCGATTCGAAGATAGTGCAGAAAGTATCGGAAGGGGGCCACAATGCCCCCCCCCCACCCAAGTCTGGTAGTGCTAAAATTTCCCATAATCCATTGCATCTGTGAATATGCAAATCACCAGTAAGTAAGACCAGAAGAAAAATGAAGTAAGTTAAAAAAATCAGTCACAATCACTCTTCCTTTACGAAGATATTGCAAGAAATAGATGCTTTATCCTTATTTGACCTCTAATGACCTTTATGACCTCAAAAATGACCTTAACGGTCAAAAGTGAGAATGTCATCCGGTCACATCGTAATCTGCACACCATGTAGTGTTGATTAAGCCTGGATGACAGCTTTTAACACGCGATGCCATCAAAAAGTTTTCTAGCCATCCTTGGGTTGGGTGGCCGGTCTACTATAAGTTTATCTGTCCACTGATCTATAGGTTATGAATTTTTTGTAGGATATAGAACTGCCTCGGCCTTGCATCTCTTTGCTAAGTATTCAAGCTGTTTGCTCGAAATGATTTGCCCCCTATTTAGATCTGGTACACCTGTACATGGAAAGTTTGCTGAAGCTCTCAGCTTTCATTGGATGAGTTTGATACTTGCTACCCAAGTTCAATGTGATTCGAGAATGTGCATGTGCTGTTTCAGAAATATGACATTAAATATGAATTTTTGTCCTAATTATCGCAGTTTAGATTGATAAGTTTTTTGTTGGGCAAAAATCTACATGTAGATCTGTACATGGAAGTTTGCTGAACCTTTCGGGAATGATTATAAAACTTGGTGGACATGTTTCATGTTTTCCTAGGTCAGACCTATCCATCAGTAATCCCACACGGGACTGACCTATCCAGCAGTAATCCCAAATGACACTGGCCTATACAGCAGTCATGCCACACAGGACTGACCTATCCAGCAGTAATCTCATATGGGACTCAACTATCCAGCAGTAATCCCAGACCGGACTGGCCTATCCAACAGTAATCCCACATGGGACTAGCCTATCCAGCAGTGATCCTACACGGGACTGGCCTATCCAGCAGTAATTACAAGCGTCTAGTCCGTCATTCATAATCCAGCCATCGTCCATTAGAGAATATCCGCATCCATAATTCAAAGATCTATTCCATATTCCATATAACAGTATTAGCACCAAATTCAAAAAGACAATCATAGTATACATAAACATAGGCTTGTTTCCTGCAAGAGAGAAGCGGTCAACAGTTTCCAATGATGCCGGCAAGACATCATGATGTTCCAAAAATATCAAATCCGTATCGCTGATCAGTATTCTTAATCCATAATATTCGTTGTAAAGTCGTCATCTAAAGAATGATGTATCTCAGTCACGCTTTGATTGTGACTGTTCATATGAGTACCATGAGGATCTTGAAGTACATGGGTTTATACGGCCCCTAGCCCCGGGTTAAGCGGAATTAGACACAAGTTACGAAACGTAGCGCCATAGATCTGGCACGGGACTGACCTATCCAGAAGTAATCTCGCACTGGACTGCAATATGCAGCAGTAATCCAACACGGCACTGACCTATCCAGCCATAATCCTACATGGGACTGACCTATTCCGCTGTAATCTCACACAGGGTTAGCCTATCCAGCAGTAACCCCACACAGGACTGGTCTCCCCAGCAGTAATCCCACTCGGGATTGTCGTATGCAGCATTATTCCCACACTGGACTGCCTATGCAGCAGTAATCCCACACGGGACTGACCTATCCAGCAGTAATCCCACCCGAGACTGGCCGTATACAGCAGTAATCCCACGACACTGACCTATCCAGCCGACACGGATTGACCTAGCTGGCAGTAATCCCACATGGGACTGATGTTATTTTCTGTAGCAGATAATCTATTCCAGACATTGCCTGTACCACGTCATTTATTCCAGACGTTATTGTTTGCTCTACATGTATGCTTTCTATACTGCTGTAGCTTCGGCGAATGACCCCACAAGGTTAGATGTTGGGGTTCTCAGAACGCTTGTAGAAATTTTGGGGGTTAAATACAGTGACTCTAGCTTTGTTGGCAGGAAAACATTTTTTTTGTGGTCTACAATTACCCATTTTACTGCGCAATTTTGTCTGAAATTAAACTGTGAATTTTGAATTTTAAGATCTGAGTTCGAGGTTTGTTTATCAAAAATATGGATTGCCGTTGAACGCGCGCGATGGAAAATTAGTTATATTTTGAATGTCAGTTTTATTGAGAAAAGCATGTAAATAGGATCTTTTCGTTTAGAAATGAAATTTTCTTTTCTTTGGGAACGATCATTTTTACCCCTCGGCCAAATTTGGCCTAGGGGTATTGTCGTCATCATGTACGGCTGTCCGTACGTCCGTACGTCTGTACGTCCGTACGTCCGTCCGTCCGTTACCGGGATATCTACAGAACCGTTTCATGCATGGCAACCAAACTTGGTACATCTATTTATCTTCACGTAAATCAGAAGCCTATTGAAAATGAGTCATCTCGGACAATAATTTGCAGAGTTATGCCCCTTTTTACAAATAAAAATCCATTTATGATTTGTTATTGTGATAATTTCAGAACCGTCCCATATACAACATCCTAACATGATACAGTTGTTTCTCTTGACCTGAACTAGGTGCCTATCAAAAATGAGTCGTGTCGGAAAGTATTTCGCAGAGTTATGCCCCTTGTCTAATAAAATCCGTTACCGCGATATCTACAGAACCGTTTCATGCATGGCAACCAAACTTGTTACATCTATTTATCTTCACGTAAATCAGAACCCTATCGAAAATGAGTCATCTCGGACAATATTTTGCAGAGTTATGCCCCTTTTTACAAATAAAAATCCATTTATGATTTCTTATTGTGATAATTTCAGAACCGTTCCATATACAACATCCTAACGTGATACAGTTGTTTCTTTTGACCTGAACTAGATGCCTATTGAAAATGAGTCGTGTCAGAAAGTATTTTGCAGAGTTATGTCCCTTGTCTAATAAAATCCGTTACCGCGATATCTACAGAACCGTTTCATGCATGGCAACCAAACTTGTTACATCTATTTATCTTCACGTAAATCAGAAGCCTATCGAAAATGAGTCATCTCGGACAATATTTTTTGCAGAGTTATGCCCCTTTTTACAAATAAAAATCCATTTATGATTTGTTGTTGTGATAATTTCAGAACTGTTCCATATACAACATCCTAACGTGATACAGTTGTTTCTCTTGACCTGAACTAGATGCCTATCGAAAATGAGTCGTGTCAGAAAGTATTTTGCAGAGTTATGCCCCTTGTCTAACAAAATTCATTAATTCCTATGTTAAGTTTGCATATTATTTCTATCATGTTAGTATACTATCACATTTATTTATTGATTGGATGACTGATTTATTCATTTATTCTCTTAGACAATGCAAAGAATGCTTGCAAATCTGTTTTGAAATGACACATGTGCCATTTAGTATACATGTACTGTATTTATCTAGCCATGTGTACTGTTGTTTTGGTGAGACATCGATACAGCTCTTTCAATTTATTCAAGAAACAAATTAATTTAAGGGAAGGAAAACTTTTTTTTTTTTTCAAAGAAAGTACACTTACAATACCATGGGTAAATATTTCTTCCCACAAGCCAATCAATTGGTAGAGACACCCTTATTATAATAGCTGGGGTTCAGAGCCGAGGGGTTTGGATAGCGCAGCTTCATGTTGTTTAGTTTGCATTTGAAGAAAAATACAACAGAAACCAAATGGGTTTGGATAGCGCAGCTTCATGTTGTTTAGTTTGCATTTGAAGAAAAATACAACAGAAACCAAATGTAATGCTAATGGATGGCACACGATGTAGCTTTAATAGTTTCCTTCGTATAAGAATTGTGAAGTATGGTAATCCCTCTAGTAATTCAATCGCAGGAAGTGAAATTTTCCACCATAAAATCTGGGGTAAACAAATTATTAGAACAAGAAGATGACATAATGGTTCTAAATCATGCATATAATCCATCATTTCTTTGTTATTTCGATGATTTTCAAGGGTGATCGAATTTATTAGAACCCCTGATCGAATTTTATCCTTAAAATTGGGGGAGACTGACACTTACACTACCGTCAATAACATGTAGGTCAACTCAGGCTCGACTTGTGAGTTGTGATGCCCATGCGTATCACAGCGTCTTCGGGGTGAAAACGGAAGTATAACTGTTTTATATTGCAGACTACTGTTACCTACGGGTGTCCGACCAGTTATCGGACAATTTTCGAGGTTTATTTGGAATATATAAAAAAGTACTTCTTGAAATGACATGAAAACTGACACGATGATTGCTGAGCTCGTCGGCTATCTTCCGTTATGAATTCCGTCCATGACGTCACTCCCTTCTGCACGTGCGAGAGCTATTTTTAACTCGACTTTTCAGCTCAGTCCCCGCCAGTACCAGTTATCGGACACCCATCGTGAACAAGAATTTGACGTTGAAGTACAATGTATTTTCAAGTTTTGTGCATGACAATCGTTAGTTGGAGTTCTGTCATTTAAGACGATATGATCATTGTTCAATTTCTATACGTATTTACTTGAGAGCGAGATCGGGAAGACAAGGTGGTAGATCGAATTCCGCACCCCGCCACAACACAAGAAATTTCGAATTTTGATGAAAACAAAAATGTTAGATTTAAATTTTTCGACTTTCGTGGCTACCTATAATTCTATATTTTGCATAACAATTAGAAATGATCTCCCCTTTGTTCTGACATATTATTGCCTTGTCATCACGAGCACAACACGTCCGCTCGAGATGCGTGTCCGATAACTGGTCGGACACCCGTAGCGGTATCGTATCGTATCGTACTCAGCATCATTCAATATGCAGAAGTTCGCATACATTAAATAGTCTGGTATAAAATCACTTCGAGGAGAAAACTGTTGTTGTTGTTGTTGTTAACTGTTGTTGTAGGACCGTACATCAATCTAGGCTAGCCTTGCTTATTTTGCTATGGCAGTGAAGGATTCCGGGGCTTTCATTGCCCGTCGGCATTTTCAGGGAATGAATTTAAGCGGGTTACCCCAGTTAACATGACTAAAACAAAACTTACCAATCCAGATTGTGACATTTCCGAGATCAAAGTTCTCAAAATTATGTTCAATGATCACTCAGGCTGACTCGCGCGAACAGAAACCATTAAAAAAGAAAATCAAAAGTAGGAATGACACCACTCAATCTGAAACTCGGACTTTATACTCGACAGTTCTCAGAAGTGTACAGTGTACAACCTATAACATTTTAGTGTGCCTCTGGGTTTACACAGGCATGTTTCAGTATGGATCCATCGGCACTGAACTGCTGAACACCTCGTGTTGGAGAGGGTTGTTCAATGAACAAATAATCAGGTCCGAGTTCGCTATTTTTGCATTGCTGGAAAAATTATTTATAAATGTTCATCTACCGCGCGCAACTGCACAAAAAATCGTGACGTTTTACACATTGTGTGTCAGAAAGGTGAACTGAGACCAACACGTGCTATAGCAGACGTTGGCTTTTCCATGTTTTTCGCCGTACTAACATTGATTAATATGCAAACATTCTGATTCCTAAGATCATTGATTGATTGATGATGTAAATTGAGGGGAACCGCGGCTTTGCCATTCGATAATTTCTGACAGATCTAGACTAGTCCTCGAATGTTGACATCACCACTTGGGCAAGTTGGGGTGCAGTCCACAGTATACCCCTCATTGGTGGAAATAGACCCTTGGTAGGATTGTGAAGCTGTGTCTGGGCGCCGATTCTTGCGCAGCCTAATAAATTGCACTTCCTAATAAATCAGGAAGTGTTACGTCAGCGATCCGATGACCAATGATCTGACCTTTGTTAAAACCTGTTTGACCAGGTGCACCGGGTCCACGAGGTCTCCGAACAACACAAATGAATGGAACGAGCTGAAAAATCTGGCACCATTAGCCTCGAACCGAAACGCAAAGGAAACACAATCACATTTTTCGTCAAAGGGCTTTCGAGCGCGCTGAATTGAGCAATATCATAAGGACTGATATTAAATCAATGAACAACTGTACAAATCTTTCTTTCTAAAACCCTGTAAATCGTCTGTAATCCTTGAAACATTTTATAGACCCGCTCTTCCACTTTCCCGCGAAAGAAAACAGTGAGGCGCTCGACGAGTGGGACTCGCCTGTGTTACACAGTACGCTGAGTCAACACACAGAATATAATTTACTTACGTCCAGGGGTTATTCTAGCCCAAAATCTTTCATCTACTCAATTTGAGAATTTCCTAAAACTCAATTTTTCGCGCCTATAATTTTAAAATACTCAGTATTTTCATTGTTATCATCTTTTTGTACCAGAAACTCAATATATCCATGATTTTCATAGTTTCGGCTCAGAAACTCAATTATGCAAACATTTTCATAGGGGTAACTAAAAGAAATTCAAAACCGACATTTAAAAAGACCTGTCCATTGTACACGTAGATTGGTTCAGTAAATGCAGTCTACAGTTTTTGTATGTACAGGAATATCTAATTATTATCAGTATGTGACCATGCAATATAGAGTAAATGCTCTAATAATTCAAACATATTTTCTGTTTTATCGAGACTAAGATGTGAACAGCGACAGTTGAAACTGGTATAGAGTAGCATTGACTGAAACCAACTGCATGTCCTATGATTGAGTAATGTTATGGTAGTTTTTAAATCCTTGAAGTTGGGATATTGAAATATATCCTAATTGGGATATTTTGACCGATTTTCAAACTAAACCGCAATGGCGAATTTCGGCATCTAAAGTACAAAAGCAAGATAGAATTTACTTGACAAAACTGCCAATGCGATTGTATAATTTTGCTGAGTTTTTCTCACCCAAGTTATTCTCTCTGATATTAAAATTACATGCATTCTTTTTTTATGTTGCTGCAGTATACTTCCCATCAATCACCACTTTTGTATGTTTTTAAACAAACAAAATAACTAGGAGAATATGCCAGCTTGAAAATATGGAATTATAAAAAAAATATCCAAAGTGGGATATTTTATGATCTCAATTCATTCTCAAAGAGAGCCGTGTCTACCCGCGTGAGACCAAAGCGACTCTCATGTAAACTGGTGACATTTTTGAATCTCCAATCTCAAAGCGAGGCAGCATGACATCATTCTCAAAGCGAGCCGTGTCTACCCGCGAACTACTTCCTGTATTAGATAACTCGCTTTCATGGCCAAGTATACATACCGACAATAATTTGTTCGCGATTGATATGCTCCGAAACGGAAAGAGTCATTTCCCAATTATATAGCCCACGTTATGTTTAGCAATTCGCTTCTAACTCGGCGGAGTCAGCAGGTCAGTGACAAGCCAGATAATCATACGCCGCCTACTCACCCCCCAAATTTTGGGGGGATGGCTCCCATTTACGCGTGAGACTCTTTCTCGCAGTAGGGAGTCTCGCGAGACGAGAATGGATCTCAATTGGGATAGATATTTTATACCAATTGGTCCTTTCCCCTGATCTGGTAAAGGATCATTTAGTGTGGGTTGCATGTAAAATGTTTGAAAAGTTGTCAATATTTTTAAATTAATACTCGATTATCAACCTGAAAACTTCCGTTTTCACTCTGTCCCTAAACCACAGTAAATGACCCTTACGGCGTAGCATTGTGCCGTATCGATTTTTTTCGGCGGTATCGTGTTGTACAGAATAGACTATACGACGACAATATTTTTTTCGCGCGCAAGCGCGCGTAATGGGGAAAATTACAAGAAACTGAATTTGTCGAGGGAAAACTCAATTTGCAAAAGTCCTCAAAACTCAATTTCGGAATTTCTCATCGGGATTACCACGATGAGAAAACGGCTAGAAAAACCCCTGTACGTCAGCTACCCGACCCTCCACTTGTTCTCACCTGAACAGGTATCAGAGTTATTTCTCTTGCTTTGAAGTTCTCTTTGAACACGTAACTTCCGCTTTACGCTTTTGATGGCGATTTCACATTTCAAGCTCTGAGAATGTGGAACCTCTTTTACTAGTTGTGATCATTTGGCTTGTTGTACACTTGAATGGTAAATGTTATCATGTTCTCCTGGCTTCCCTGCTTACATGAGTACCTTTATTTATTTGTTACGACCAAAAATCATCCAGAAAACCCCTATAAAAGTATATATTTTCTTCATGGGAATGCCTCATACCATTAATTCAGCATACAAGCCAGTTATGCAAATTCAACCCTGGATAAATTTTCTTCCCTCAGAACGTACTCCATATATTTTCTGGAAAATCTATTAAAATGACCCAAAATATGCCATATTTCGTTCATTTCCTGGAAAAATCTTGACTATCGATTTCAATAAGATTTCTTCTCAGTGTTTCCCATCTCGAGGCGACATCAAAAAGCTATTCAAAATATGGGGTCGACCAGGCCGTTTTTTGTCACATATTCCATATGTAACATTACCCTATTTTTAAACACCTGAAAAACTTACGAAACTGAGGCTGACGAAGGTTGACTTCGCGGCCCGACTCGCCATAAAGGCTATTATAGCTCAACCGAGCCACCCATCCGCATATGTCATTTTTAAGGAATGGTAGTACCCAGAAGCTTGGTACTGTAAATACTGGTTACCAAAAAGGGAAGGATAATTACCATGTGGTCAGACCCGGGCGCTCTGCTGTATTAAAATTTTTGAGGGGGACCAATAATCCGAAACTATGGACTACTTCCTTGGGTCACGTCAACAAAGACTATACAGTCTCACTGTCTGGCTGGTGTCGGAGAACTCTTTCCCCAATTTGAAATGTGCAAACTTTTTGAAAAAGCTGATTGTAAAAAATATTTTACAGTATTCGGCCGCCGTTGTACAACATTACATAGGTACATTTATTGATGAATAATTTCCCTGGCCTTCAATGATTAGCTCAATTTTGACAAGATCCGTTTTACTCTTCGCTTGTTATACCGAACTTTGTTAATTGGATGCTCCCGGCCTCCCCCCGTTGGCAAACGAGAATAAACGCGAACATGTAATGAGTTACCTATCTTATTTAGCCTAATACCATAAATGCTGATTTGGGAGCTATGTGGGGGAATATTAAGGGCATGTGAGGGGTATGACTTACCGAAAATCCCTCATGGGGTAGAGGCATGTCCCGGCAAATTGTGCATCCCTTACAGTGTTAACAACTGCGTTTTCGTTTCATGTATTTTCAATGAAACCACAACGGATTCCGTTTTCTACTTGGAATCTGGTAGATGTTAAATATACCAAAACAGGCGTAGAATATAACAGATCTTGTTAAAATAGGGCTGACAATGAAAATATATTTTACTGGAATGTTACGCAACTCCTTGGTCGCGCAAAATCCACTTTTTCGCGGAGTTCTCTCACTGACCCCAGCCAGACAATCAAAATCATTTCCACTGTCTGAACAGACTTCAATTGCATTAAAAATGAGGCCTTTTAATAAAGTTTCAATGAAATCGTGTTGAATATCCTGATCTCATGCGAGACCCAAATTCGGAATTGAAACTGACATGGGGGAGACTCTGCAGTTTCAAAGTCCTCAACATCCTGCAGAAGGGCCAATTGTGCATGGGATTCTCAATATCACCAATAGATTAGCACTCGGTATTTGACTGTTTGATTGGATATGCCTTGTGGACACCAGCATTCCCATTGAGAAAATATTAAATAAAAGCAATGGATAAATAAATTCAGTCTAACAATCTATCAGAAATTGTCCATTGTGTGACTGAAGGGTTAGAGGAAGCTCGGACTATGTATCATTCTACATTGTACATCATCAATCAATAATCTTAAGAAATATTTTTTCTGATTATATTGCTGCTAAAGTTACACCGTCCAGCTTTATGGGTGTTGCGCTTGGTCAATCAGCAGCAATCATTACTAAATGAGGCAGAGTTAATCTAATTAAAATTATATCCTCTCTGCGCCCCTGTTTGGATATGTAACTTGTGGGATCTAACCGGCTTGCACTAACGCGAGTGTTGACCAATCCCGAGAACTCTTCATAGTGCTTTGAAGGGAACATAATGGTAGCTTTTTCGTTGGCTCAGTCGAACCAGGCGCTACTCTGATGGGGTATCTTCTGATATTTCCACTCTCCCGCCAGATTGGCACCATAAAGTGGGGTGGAAATATGGACTGGTCCTTGGTATAAACATTGGATTAAAGCGGATACGATTACCCTATCCCCCGCTCCATGTCTGCAAATCAAGTAGTTAAAATGCGGCCATGATGTCCAGGGGTTATTCTAGCCCAAAATTGTTCATCAACTCAATTTCAAAATTTTGAAAACTCAATTTCTACAGAAATTCTACAAAACTCAATATTTTTGCCTTTTTCATCAAAAAAATGATGAAACTCAATTTTTCCAACTTTTTCATCGCACCAATTACAGAACTGAGGTTGGTCATATGTTTACGACACTTCTTCAGAGACCAACAAATACTGACAATTCTATTTACATGAATTATATCACAGTCTACAACAACATTGCTAAAATAACTCAGTTTTACGAGATAACTCATTGGCCCAAACCATGACAGGGTGCCGTGTATCATACAACAATTGAAGGCGACATTAGCACGACGTGTCTTCTTAGAGCAACAACAACATATAGAACTGCTGCTGCATTGTCGATCAAGATATAAACTTCGGCCTAAGATAGTCAGCTGTTCACTTGTTACATGTATGTTTTGTGTACTCCCGTCCGGTACAACCACACCAAACCACAATACGGCTGTTGTCAGTTAATAGGTTGTTTAGCATGACCTCATGCTAAAACATACATGCTAGATGCTATAATTATTAATTATTGAAGCTAAATTTTTTACCGTTAACAAAGAAGATTGTGATCGAATATATAACCTGGCAACATTCCTGTTTTACAGATTTATACACTCTGAAATACTCTAATAAATATCGCCAGAAAAAAATATTTATGAAATAATTATTCTCTAAAGAGACATTTTAAGTTTGCTTTACTTTAATTGAAACATTATGTAAATAATTATGGTAGACAGTAAAACTCAAATGCACACACATTGTGTAAACAGAAATCAAGGGAAAAAACTCTTGTGACCAATATTAAAGATAACTGCAGAATTTATTACCCGAATTTTCAACGTCAGGAGTCCCCTCTTATTGAAATCTTCTTTTATTTCTTTTACACTGACTGAAGATAGGGATTCTCTGTCCACGGCGACGAATTTTGTATGTCCGTCGTCCTCAAGCTACGAGTATTCGTCGACAGTCTGTGTTGTCGTTGTTGTTGTCGGGAGTGGTGACGGGAAGTGCTCGACCACTTCGCTCAAAATCGTTTCATCAGATAAATGGATGGTTAAATGAATTGGTTGATGAGGAAATAACTAATCCATAAACTAAAACCACCATGGCTTTGGTACGTGACCGTCAAAAATGCCGAAGTTAAAACTTTACTGCCACATGCTTGACACGAGGGAATCCTCGCTAGAAAAGGACTGTGCCTCGTTCTGAAATAGGGCTCTCCCCAAGAATGTGAACCAAGATGGCAGCTCTTCAGTCGCCTTCGCGTTGACTCGCGCTATGACGGTTCATTCGTTTTACTTAGATTTGCTTACTTATTTCTTTTACGACCAATAATTACTGATAATTAAAATACATGCGGCATTATTTATCTCCAAAATATTGATGCGGGCGGGTCATGCGAAACAACCTATCAACTGACAACTGGTATGTTGTGGGAAAACTGAAAAAAAAATTCGTGCGCGCAATCGCAAAACTCAATTTTTTTTATCAAAACTCAACTTGAAATTTTCTGCAAAACTCAATATATATTGTTTTTCATCGTGGTAACCACGATGAAAAAACGGCTAGAAAAACCCTTGGATATCATAAGACTATTAAATATGCATGACTTGGGCGCTCTGAACACCAAATTCAGCTGAAATCAGTAAGATATAGTGACATATACCATTGGGGAGCATTGATAGGATATTAATTTATTTATATTAATTTATAAAATTGGAGCAGAGTGGGCTTAGGATAAAACATGCTAATTAAAAAAAGGTGTCCTACTCTGTCAAATAGTTAAGCATCTAATTTGTTCACTCTTCTATAAGATATATGGCAATCCCTCTAATAATTCAATCACGGGAAGTGAAATTTCTCATCATAAATTCTGGGGATGATCAAATTTACTGGAACAGGAAGTTGACAAACTGATTCAGTGTCCTGCAGATAATCCATTATTTCTTCATTATTCCAATGATTTGAAAGGGTGATCAAATTTATTAAAACAACCGATTGAAATTTGTCCTCAAAATTGGGGGTCACGGTGATTGAATTTTGATAGGGAGATTGAATTACATGTATAGGGATTACCATATTTTACATGTATGATGTCTCCATCTCACTTAAGACGTGTCCTGTGGCGATCAAGATCGATATGGACAGAATGTGCATGTGCTAATTTTGACCCAAATTCTTCTGTCCCATTGCAGTCAGAGGGTATTACACTTCTTCTTACCCGGATCACTCTCCCGGATCGACCTCTTCGACCCAGGACTCCAATCCGGCTCTCACAGGCACCCCCTATACACAGGGCCGTAGCCAGGATTTACTGAGGGGTGGTTCGCCTTCACTCCAAAAGGGCACATCAGGGGGTTCGCTGTATGGGAAAAGGGGCAAATAGAAGGTTCGCTTTGTGTTTGAAAAGGGCATTTATATGAGAAAATATATAAAATTTCCGAAAGGGGGGCTCGCTCGAACCCAGAAAACCCCCCTTGGCTACGGGCCTGATACACCTGGATCAACTTCTGGGATCGGCATTCACGATCCAGCGGTCCAATCCGGCCACACTATCTTTGCTTCTCATAGGTCCACCAGCTATCCAATCAAATGGCACCATTCATTACCAGCCGGATCAGCCCAAATCACTTCCTATAAATAGCGGAAACTTTTTCCATCCAGATCAATCAGTGCCTCCGATGAAGGAACAATAGTTTCGGATCCGATCAGGCTGTTTAGTGGTACTACTTCGATAGAAGCCTCAATCTGAGACTTCTTCACATATCTTATATGGTATAACACTGACGGTTTATGAGGTTACAAACTCTATCAGTGGGAGAACGCTGGAGTTGATGAGGTTCTATTTCTATGGAAAGCAAATCTTGTTGTATGGAGTAAATGGCCATAATTTCTTATGGTACATCAGGCCTTCAAGCGACTCCTATATTTCTTATATTCCTATATTTTTTAGTCGTTCCTATCTTTCCCCATGTTTTACTCAAAACCTCCTATATTTCCTATACTTTGACTTTTTCTCGTGAAAAATTTCACCAATGCTCTGAAATGAGTTAAACCGGCATCAGAAAATACATTTCAAAAGAAAACATTTGAAATCTCTCTTTCTTGAAGCAAGCGCCAAAAGGATTCTTCTCAACCACCACAAGTATGACCACATTCAGTGGAAATAATTTGATTAAAAAAAAAAAGATCTACCAAATTTGGAACCTACAATGTAGTAGTGACCCATCCTACACACCTTTATTTCTTATATTTTGATAAGAAAATTCCCATATTTCTCCTATATTTTGGGAAATTTCCTCCTATATTTTCATTGTGAGCCACTGGAAGGCCTACATGTACTTACAAGAATAAATTGTCCAAGTCATGTTAGGTGAAAGTAATTAAACAAATTATCTTCCAGACTTACAGTACCAGAGCTAATGTGATAATCTAATTAAAACGATGGATAACATGAGAAGTTACATGACATAGCCGGTAACCATGATCTGGTTATATTTTTCTATTTATTCAGGTGAGCCTCTGTGAAAATGGCTGCACTGAGGCGGCTTTTGGTCCACAAGCATCTCTCTTGGTTGAAGGCGAGGGTTTTAACAACGAAATTGAACCAGTATGTTTCGAGTCCCAATAATTTAAGACAAATTTCTGGACCTGTCGTTGCAATAAAAAATTCCCAACATGGCCTCCAGCTGAATGATAGAACAACTGTGCTAAAACCAGTGCTTGGTACACCCTGTTTACAACGTGGAAGAAGTCTCTCAAAAAAAGTCAAGAAGGAAAAAAGCGGGAAAGGTAAGCAACGTCACAATCACAACAACACAATCAAATATGTTGAGTTACTTTAACGCTTTACCACATTTATGATCCAGTTCATAAACTTGATGATGGTTGCAAATTGGCGATATGTATCTCCATAAAAGTAAACTTAGAATTCCTGGTGGTGAGATGTATTTAAAGAGCCACGTGTAATTCGCTCAGTTTGAAAGTACACGTTATCTAACAGTTCATGTCAGAGCTGCTTCATATTGATGGAAAAAGGAATTAAAGGTGAAATGCAAAGGTTTTCATATTTTTCTTTTTATGCTCTCCATGGGTTAGCTAATAACTATTAGTCTATTTACTTCATTTGGTTTTATTTGAAGTATTTTGTTTCCTAGTAGCTTTAGAAAAGTGCTTCAAATTTGGTATCTCAAATCCCGCCAGTTTTAGGAATGAAATCCACATTGCTTATCCGCCCTTGTTTGATACTGCTTTTTGACGTCACATCAGACCACCTGGTTGGACGTCAATACTTGTAACATTGAGCCTTCGGGAGGCTGGTCTGATGTGACGTCACAATCAAGGAAAGATAAGCGATGAGAGTTTGCAAAGAAGAATTCAACTGGGCTTCAGGTACAAACTAGTTCAAAGCTTCTAACAGACCAACTACTTCACAATAAACCAAGCAAGTAGAAAGAAATATCGGTCTATCATTGTTCAACCAATATAAAATATAAAAATGAGAAACTAAAAACATTTGCATTTCATCTTTAGGACAATTATTTCTCTATCTGCCTGCTTCCGATGTCAGCAAATCTCTTAAAGGCTCCACCAAACAGTCCCCACACCCCATACTTTCATGATGCCAAGTGTTGTAAGATGTTCCATTTGACATTTAATGGCGGTTTACTGTTTGGGGAATGATCGAAGTTCAAGAAAAATCAACTCGAAACCCTCTATTACCACGCCTGTTTATAAACGGCGAAGGCCATGTCCTGCTGACCCATGGCATCGGAGTCTGATTACGATCAGTTCCATTGTAATGCCAACAACGTCAACGTAATGCCTTTGTTGATGTCATTATGTTGTGCAACATACGACACAAGGAATGGATCTCTTGATCAGAAATGGGTGTTTCATTTAACTGGGAATGGGGAGTGGATCATGGAATGGATCTTTCATACAAATGTGAGTGGATTCCATTGTTTATGGAAATTTAGTGGTAGTTCATTGGGTCTTTCAGGAATTGAGAATGGATCTTGATCAGAAATGGGTGTTTCATGGAACTGGGAATGGAGAATGTATCTGTCATGAAAGTGGAAAGGAATGTTTTATAGTGAATGGATTTGATCTTTCATGGAGATGGGATGGCAGTCCAAAGGGCCTTCTCTTCGGAAAATGAGAATGGATCGCGATGAAACAAGCTTCTTGGAACTAGAAATGGAGAATGGACAGGCAGGATGGGTCTTTCTTCAGAATGTAAACAGATAGATCTTATGTACAGTACAGATGAATATGTACAAAAATATATCTCTTGTGGATAACTGTCACCTACGTAGGTGAAATCCAACTATATTGCTGAGTAATTTATGGAACTTATGTCGAGTACATATGAATATACATGTTAAATATATCTCTCGTGGATAACTTTTATGGTTCATTTTGTTATGGACATCTTAGCTACAAGTTTGCAGTTAGCTTTGTGGCTAGCGACTTTTTTATGCGAATGAGCATTGTGGCAGCTAGCCAGAAGGTTAGCCACACAATGTTTCGGGCAAACTTTGTGGATCATTCACCAGAAAGTTTAAGATCCGCATAGATCTGTCTTTACGGTACTATAATCCCTGTAATATTTCAGTCCCCCTATCGACATTTAATCGCCCCCAATTTTGGGGACAAAATTCAATCCTTGAAATATCAAAAAAATAATGAATTATCTACATGATTTTGAACCATTTCGTCAACTTCTGGTTCTAATAAATTTGATCACTCCTAGATTTTACGGTGGGAAATTTCACTTCCTGTGATTGAATTATTAGAGGGATTACCATATACGAACAAATTGTGTCATTTCAGGGAAGTCTGGTGGCAAGCCTAGGGTACAAGTGAGTGAAGAAGAACTATCCGAGTTGATAGACATGGACGCGTATAAATCACAGTTACGGCAAATTCTGGATCATCAAAAGGAGGAATTCATCAAACATCTCACACTGCGCACCACCGCAGGTTTGTTCACATGACTTCACTGGCAATGTTGCTTTATATCAGGGTCAACCACAACATCGGAATTGTGTCGATGTCAGTTATTATACAAGCTATATGATGCTCTACAGTATCCCAGAAACACAAGGGTTGGAGTCGGCTGACCCGACCCAATACCAGATACAACATTTCCTTTTGAAGAAATGAACAACTACATTTGGGGATTTCAGCGATTCGTTCATGAAAAAAAAACCTTCTCCCAGGCCTTTTTTTTCACACGTACGTTCAGGTTATGTAGGGGTTACGCAAATCAGATATTTTTTCACACGTACGTTCAGGTTATGTAGGGATGACGCAAATCAAATATTATCTGCCAGCTGATTTTCACAACTCGATAATGTCTGTCTGTGCGATAAAATATAGTGGTGACAGCGATATTTCTGCATATCTGAGGGGCCACTTATCACTCCTCATTTTGTGGACTGGCAGGCTAATTTAAATAGCCGTGTTTGTTTGATAATCATGAATTTCTTATGACCTGGTTAAATTGCATCTAATGAAAAGAATTTTCCTGTATTTAAATATCTGTCTGGATCTGAAAATATTACATACCGTAATATAAATTGTATTTTGTGTATAATCAACATGATTAATATACGTGTACAGTGTCATACAGGGCCATACCACCAAACGTCTCCATTCAAATTGTGTGATAAATATCGCATACTGATGGCAAAATCTCTGGCACAACATTTCATAACTTGTGTCTGATTCCGCTTAACCCAGGGCTAGGGCCATTTGAATATCACGTGTCTTACATCTCCATGGCATTCAAATGAACAGTCACAATCAAAGCGTGACTGAAATACATTCTCTGTGTGACTAAGATACATACTCTGCAAACCACTTCAAAGTTCATTTGGATAAAGTATAGTGGTCAGTGATAAGGATTTTATGTGTAGAACATCATGCCTTGCTGAATTAATTGAAAACTGTTGACTGCTTCTCTCTTGCGGGAAACCATCTTGCGTTTTTATTATTTTTATTTCTTACACATTTAGAATTGGTGCTAACCGTCATACGAAATAAGTCTTTCGATGAGTGATGTGGAAATTCTTTCATGGACGATGGCTGAATATTGAATGTCTGATATGACACTTGCTATGACAATACTTTCAGATATCTTTTGTAAATTCCTACAAAGTACACAAGATATGATTTATACACATAGCTAACAACAAAGAAAAAGTAACTACCCCTAGCAAATCCTATGCGACCGATATTGGCATAATAACCACATACATATCTCTAGTCGTAGACGTGCATATGGTCATCCCGAGCACCCCCCTTCACCAATTAGCTGAATTATTTTTCGATATTGTTCTCTCCGGCCGTCACATGTTGTATTCAATATGTATGTAAGATTGTAATTAATGCTGTGTATTTCAAACTATGTAAAAGTGGGAGACGCAGTAATAAGTCTATCTTAATGCGCTCCTACAATGCACAAAATGCAATAAAGCATCATATAAACCAAAGTACCAAAGTGAGTGAGTCAATCAGTCCATCCGAATCCTTTCTTCGACAAAATAA
>JAVTVY010053550.1:0-26999 GCA_036873755.1 Hanleya hanleyi
AACAGAGCAGATCTAATGCTGCCATTTTATAGTGCTTTCCCACTGAAATATCATGCCATAGGCAGACATGACACCCCACTCAGTCACATTATACTGACACCGAGCGAACCAGTCCTTGTTCTATCCTCTTAATGCTGAGCGTAAGCGAGGGAGCAACAGGTTCCATTTTTCAAGTCTTAGGTATGACCCGGCCTGGGATCGAACCCAGTACCTACCGCTTACGAGGCCGACGCTCTAACCATTAGACCACCGCATCAAAGATCTGTGCTATGGTAGATAACGTTCTTCTCCGACATCGATGGTACAGATAAAACAAGCAATATCGTCGGCACACGCTACTGGTCAAGCTTTGCAAAGTTTGACTGTTCCAAGAACACGTCTCTGTGCCTTGATCCACGAAGTCTGTTAAATCGGGATGGAGGCGTGGCAGGCCGTACGGGTCAAAGTATTCGCCCTGCTGTTCTGTCAAGTACACGGCCACTCAATGTTCACAGGGCCGATTCATCGGGTCCGAGTTGAGAACGTAATCAGCAGGATACACACAGTCTAATGAGGACACATCTCGGGCGAACACCCCTTGAAAGACCATACGTGTCCCTGGGTCATTCTCCAGCACGGTGGTTATCTGGTCTGTATCCATGTTAGGTGACAAAGTCACACAGGACGTTGCGCGCCTTGTCCACTTGAATAATGTTGTCAAACTCGGCGTAGCAGATCACATTGACGGTGCTTCGTAGGGCTCGTGCAAAGTGGATTTCCAACGGTAAATTGCCTGGCTTGGCTAGGGTCAGCTGATGGTCGTTCTCTAAGGTGGGGTCAGATCGAAACAGGACAACGTTTATCCGTTCGCGTAGTCCTCCCGACTGATCATATTCCCTTCGTCCTGGTTGATTTGACCGGTGGCTGTAAACAGACTCTGGTAGGCTCGAATGAAATTCCCGAGCCCAAAGTTCGGTGTTAAGGCCGTGGCTGGGACCTGTTGTCCGTCCACATGCAGGGCCACAAAATTGATGCCGAAATGTTTAAAGTCAAACGGATTCTCTGGGTAGGTTCCGCTGAAACTGGTATTTTACACACGTCAGGATCAATCGCTTGGGTAGTTCCCCAGGAACAGGTTATCGTTGCTGGCGCTCATATTTCCAGCAGGCACAGAGAACACTTTGGTTTGCACACTTCGGTTAGGGCACTGGGCTGGTTATTTTGTTTCCAAGGCTTTGAGGTGTCCCAATTGGACGACTGGATTCGGTTTCACTTTCGCACATACAGGACTGCGTCTTGGATGACGATCTTATAGTCGGCTACATGCCCCTCGACGTCAGTGGCCATCAAGGCGAAGGTCGGGGGCGCCCGTATCAGTCGGATTTTGATGGGGATCTTGTTCAAGAGTTACCGGTCTTGCATGAAAAGGTCTGCGTGCAGTCGACCCATGAGATCCACCGAGGCGCCGTTCGCGGTGAAAGCCTCCCGTTTGTTATATCACATATTGTCCACCGTGCCCAAGTGCTCGGCTGTGTCCTGGTAGAATAAAGGGGCTGTCAGCTGAGATTTTTTAGCCTGCCGTCCATACGACAACAGCGTCTCGATGTAGTCTCGATAGGGGTACGTGTTGGTCGAGTCACTGATGAGTTTGTCGCTGAGAAAAATATCCGCCTGTTGAAAAATAGATTGCAGCCAGAGATTCTTCGGGCCCACCATTGCAGCGTCGATGATTCTGGAGCCATCCCCATTGACGATCTTGGCTTCCACATGCAAGTACGTATGGGCTAAATCCACATAGGCCATATCCGCATTACTGATGGTGAACTCGATGGGTCCTGTTTCGTTGATGCTTGAGAGCGGGAGATGCTCCACCCATAATCCTTGTTCGACAATGGTCTCTGTGGGCGGAACGGTCCACAAATCAATTCACTGTTGGTGGAGGGGCATTAAGGACATGGTTAAGAGAAGATATCCTGGGTCTTCGATGTGCGTTGTCGCTGGGTCGTTCGTTTACTGGTGCGCGGTCTCGGTGGTGCAGGACTTTTATTCCCTACGGTGCGTTGTGCTTTGACGACCAACACGCCTCCTGCTTCTTTAGCTCGGCGTTTCAGTGCTTCTTTGGATGCCGTACCACCCAAGACATCACCGGCGACTTGCAGTCCACTGCGCACCGCTTGTTTGCCGATCGCTTTTACTCCACGCGTCACCAAGGGCAGGAACGTTTTGACGATGCTCCCAAGTATGTTCCCCAGCCCGTGACCTCGTTGCATGCGTGTACCTGCAAATACCGAAAGGCCACCCCTGGCCTGTTGGGAATAATAGTCCATATAGCTTGGGAGAAAGTGCTTGTCGAAAATGAAGTGTCAGCACCACTTATCCTCGTTCGAATGCGACCGGTCCTCCCGTGTCATCTCTTATATCCACCGTGATAGTGTTGATGTCGGTTTGTCGTACGGGTAGGTAGAGCATGTGGGTGAAACTGTGGGTGACTTGATCTCCATACTTCTTTTTAAAGGGGACCACCCGTAACAGAGGTGTGTTAACATCGCCCACGATGTGGTTGTTGACCACGCCCGAGTAGACGTAAAGTCCGTACATACCCGACTTCATATCCATCGGGATCTGGCCATGGTCCTCGGATGGACACGTGTAGATCGGGTGAGCGAGACGCATCATTTGCTGTAGGATATGACTCAGTAGGACACTCACGTTGGCGTTGAGGAGGATCTGTGCCTTGTCGTTGTGTGCGTTGTGATCGAAGTCCACGTGATTCTTGAAGGGAAAGGTTTTTATGGGTTTTGAAGTATTCGTGACCTACCGTAGAGACTTATAATGCAACACTCTTGTCAGCCCCTGCATGAACTCCTTGGGGGTATCGTATTGGCCTTCGGGGAGGGTGAGTCGGTTCTTTCCCTTCGCAGGTCACCTCGTACCACACTTCATTGGCTCGCACCTTGTACCACGAGTAAAGGTATTGAATATCCACGAGTCCAAATTCCCATCGTCCAGGTAAATGCAACGGTTGCGGTAACTGGTTCACGTACTTGGCCAAGGTGTTGTCAGGAAACACATCGAGCAAACTGTTGCTGGGTAGAGTGATGTGAAACGTGGCGCCTGAGCCTTCCTGTTGCTACTGTTAGTTTTAATAGTTGTCCCAGGCATTGGGCGTTGTACCCGGCGTCGTGTTTTTCGCAGTGACTTGCTACCTGTCACAGATCTTGAATAGGGGTGAAAAAGAATGTGCCCGCCGTTGTGGTGTTTTGGGAGTGTCAAAGGGGTATCCCAAGGTTGTTGGAGTCGCGTCTGTCGTTGTGCACGACTCGGTGATTGCAGGTCACGCTGCATCCAGGTCCAGCGTTGAGGATTCCCCACCAATTCCTCTCTTTCAAGCCTTGAGCAAAGACCTCCCCTCCTCGAGGATCCGTGTGCGACCTGCGTTGACGCATCAGGTCATTCACTAAATCCGCCATGTGTGTACCGGGGACCACCTGATTCTGTACCAGTAGTTCGCCTTTATCATTCCAAGTTATATTAGGATTCTGTTTTACCCGTTGTAATACCAGCCCAGCTTGTCTCTTGAACGATGCAGGTACAGTCTTCAGGACTTCGTCGTCGACCCACTGTGGGGCAGTGGGTGGTACCCCTGGTAATGACGGCTGTTGGAGCGGTGCTGAGGTCGGCGGTGTGTCGCGTGGTGGTGGTGGTGGTGCTGGGTTAGAGAGGGTTTTGTATTGGTCCATGGAGGTCATGTACCGCTGAAGCGTCTCATTGTACTGTAGTACTTTCTCACTGTCGCTTAACCCCGATCTTTGTAAGATCTGACGCATCTCTTCATCGAGGGTGTCTATCGTCCTCACTGTAAGTGGGATGGGATACGGCGATTGAAGGTTTTGAAGGAGCCGAGGTTCGACGAGGACCATTTGTTTCGTGAGGTTCATGGTCGGCCGAACAGTCCGCCCAATACTGGGCCCAACACGGAAGCGGCCAACGGTGCTAAAATGGCACCGAGAAAGCCGCCTTTCTGTAAAACCTTTTTCTTTTGTGTCTGAGAGACTCGCTTCTGGACTAGGGTTCGGAGACCTGTCTTATGCTTGGCCAACTTGGTCTGTTGAGTCGGAGTCAGTGGTACGTTGCCTTTTAACAGGTTGTACCCGATTTCGTACAGAAAGCGTACAAGGTTCGGGTCCGCACCACGTACTATGGTTCGGACCACCTCGGGAGAGCCGTCTCCAATACACGGAGCGTCGGGGCGTGCTTCCGTACTCGCGCAGACATCATGTACAACTAATGCTAGAACCCACAACCCTGTCCTTTTTATCCTTTTGCGGGCTACCTGCTGAATATTCTTTCACTTCAGAGACAAAGCCAACCATGAGGTTATATTAATTCTTTTATTATCCCATTATCAAACACACACCCCAGGTAGGGGATCCACTGTGGGTGTGTTTACATTATTTTTGCATGTATACGTGGTGAGTCTCCCCAGGAAAAATACCGGCGAATGTCGTCGGGGTGGCTTGCTTCAGGTCGAAGAGCATATACCCGTGCTGAGGGCTTGTCGCATCCTTAAAGGCTTCTAACGCAAACGGTGTGCAGCCGGGTTACATCTGTCGCGCCAGGTTCAGCAATTGAGTGGTATCTCTCACGTTTTTGAAGACCACCAAGAGGTGGGCATTTAAGCTGATGTTCTGATGTTCTTTGTTTTCACTGAACAGATTCTGCACAATGTAGATGAGTCTGAGGCGTCGATGATGGCTGCCTTTGGTAAAGAGTTGGGTGACCCGCGCATCCGTCTCCGCCATAAGATCATCCAGAACCACCAAGGTGTCCGGTTCCAAATCGGCCAGGTTGGGTAGCCCTTCCACGAACATGATGTGGGGCATTGCTTCATAGGCCGCTTGCCATTCTCCGTAATACCACACGACCCGGGCAATGGCTGGGGTAATCATGCTGTCGGCGTGTTGAAGAAGCTTCCTGACGAAGTGCGTCTTGCCGGAGTCCGTCGGTCCTGCGATGACGCAAGTGAAGAGATGTTGTCACCGGGGGTCCATGATTGGAGGTGTATCCGCTGTCGTGGTAACCCGCTCTTGTAAATTTGGCACGAGTGAACTGGGGTCGTCGGTGCGTCGAGCTTTGGTACCGTTGTCGATAGGCGTTCACTGTGAGTGATGAAATCCGGTGGATTTTCAGACGTAGTGGGTGGACTTGGTGTAGGTGTTGACTGTATACTCTGTGTGGAGCTCGATGTGGCTTGTACACGTGGTGTGGTGGTGATTACTGGACTCGATTCGAGTACGGCGTTGACTGGTGTAGGGAAGGTCTGTACATTCGTCTGACCTGCACTCAGGGCTGATGTCTTTGGTGGGGTGTGTAGAGCGCTGAGATAGGCTACGTCGTAAAACACCCCTCCGTACAACACACAGCACTGATAGCAATGTCACCACAAAGCCCACTTGCGCTTTGCGCGTTTTGGGAGACGCTGTGTTCAGAGGGAGCTGCTGTTTGTCCATAGCACCGTGTTCGTGGTCGAACGTGGAATGAAGGATGACGGTAGTGGTGTCTAGTTTTATAGTCGTTTTACCTTGTTGGTCGCGACCCAGGAATTGAAGGAACTGGGCCAGCCTTGCCATTTGACGAAATGAAACAGTTTGCCACCACGACGTTCCGTTTTCAAAATCTGTAATTCCGTTTCGCAAAACGGCCCTAGCAGCTGTTCCCCTTGAAGATCTTCCAGTTCATAGACTCGCTGCTGTCGGGATAGGCGCCGTTTAATCAAGAATTGCTCATCACTTCAGTTGGGTAAGTAACTTTTCTCGAATTTGCCCTTGACTTTACTGATCCGTACAGGGTCCCCGACCTTGAACACCTCCTTCGGCGTTCGTTGCGATTGTATGGGGTACAATACACGCCGGATCAAGGTAATGGGGCCTCTCTGTATACTACGGTAATAGGCTCGATTGTAACCACTCATAAGTTTCGGAAGAACATCGATGTACCGCCTTGTATTCTTATAGGTGAAATATTTGTACATGCGATCTTTGAATGTCCCGTTGAAACTTTCCACAACGGAAGCCTTGGTCTCGTTATAGGTGTGAAAGAAGACCTTCTTGGTTTCAGAAACTTTTGGAACGGTCTGTTGAGGAATTCGGTGCCTTTGTCGGTTTGCAAATACAAGGGCTTGCGCGCGGTCTTGAAGATGTCCTTGAACGCCTCTATGAGATTCGCCCCCGTTTTCGTCAGGATGGGTAACATCCACGCATACTTTGACAGGATATCGACGCACGTCAAGATATACCGATTACCATCGTTGTGTTTGGCAAAGGCGCTCATATCGACCAAATCCACTTGCCACTGGGCATCTAGTCCACCCACGATGACCCGGTTCCGTAGAAAATGGCGACGGACAGATCGATGTAAGGAATAGGTGTCTTGTTTTTTTAACCAACCTCGGACTTGGGCACGTTGTATCCCCTGAGGTTTGGCCTCTCGATAGAGAGCCGACAATGCACTGTATCCAGCCGGACTGTCGGGACTGTAGTATAAGTTATCCAACACCTCCCACAAGTGCTTCATGGTGACAAAATGATAATAGACTCGGAGAGTATCGCTTATTTATAACGAGGTCTGATGTTCGGGTTCTACCACCGTTGTATATATCCTAGGTTGACTGAGTCTAGCCGGGTAGTCTACAGCCTCGTCGTCTGGCTCCGCTTGATTGCTAGGTTTGATAATGTGTTCATTGGGTTCTACCTGCACATTGCCCATGGTAAATGACCAGTCCAATTCGTCTGATGACCGCTCTTCCTCCGTAAGCTCTTGATCCACATCTGCCACGGCATCTTTCAATGCAGAACATAGAACATGGTCTGGGGTAAAATGTACTATACCCCCTTCTAGCCGAGCCAATTGAGCAAAGAAGGGGACGCGTCGGACGTACACATCGTGACACAAGTGGATGAGGTTCCCATCTAGTTCACCAGACAACAACCGTTTGAACCTCGGAGGTCAAGCTGAAAAACGCCCGTATTATATGCTTCGTCATGGTCAGTGCGTGAATGACACACACTCTGACTGTTTCTCGTATTTATAGTCAGGTCCCCTCGGTGACCTGCTTGACCTAACGACGAACGGTGAATGACCCGCACTGTGACTGACCCTCGTATATATCGGCTGCACATAAAAGCATCTGTGGAGGCTCTGAAGAGCAGTTCTTTTTCTGTCGCTGTGATTGCCACAGTGTGAGTGTCACTAGGGCAAAGACCGTTGTGAGGCCAACGAGCCGTCGCTGGTTACGACGTCGGCGCTCGTGCTCTATAGCGCGGGGATCAAGGATGGCTGTCATAGTCCAGTAGTGGTGGGTGATAGCACACCTCTCCATCGAGTCCACTCTGTCGAGGACCGCTTCTATGAATTCTTTCAGGATGTGGCGTCGCCCCTCGTTGTCGTCGCCATCTGCAAACATGGATCGAACCACTGTTCGGTAACCCGTGAGTGAATTAACCACGGTGGCATGCTGTAAATTTCGAGTATCATAGGGATGGGTCTCCGTTATGGCTCTGCAACCGTAGGAATGGGGTGCGAGATCCAGAGTGACGTGTTTTGTAAACCATGTCACACATACGCGCCTATACGTAGCTCTACGGGTGTAGTCCGTGATACGTACTATTCTGATTGGTTAGTCCAAAGAGAGAGGAACAACAACAACATTGCGTATTACACATTTTATTAGCCCCTCCGCGTATTTGAAGTCTCGGGACTTTGAAGTCATCAGCCCTGCAGGAATCTAGCCTGTGTTTATGTATACTATGATTGTCTTTTTTGTATTTGGTGCTAATACTGTTATATGGATATGGAATAGGTCTTTGGATTATGGACGCGGATATTTTTTAATGGACGACGGCTGAATTATGAATGACGGACTAGACGTTTGTATATTTAGTAAACCGCGGAAGCTTTTTCCCCGCATCACCGCGTCCCGCGCAGGCGTGCGGTCGGATAACCCGCGCAGGCGTGTGGTCGGGCCCGTGGGAAAAACCCAGTGGGAAAATCCAAAATCCCGGACGTTGAAAAGGTCCCCGCTCCAAGGTCACGCCCGATTGCGTCTCACCGGAAGTGACGTCACACATGACGTCATTACGGAAGTGATGCATCATGGGATAGATTGCACTCAGAGGTAAGGTCAATGTGACTCTATCAGCCCTTTATATACTTGGGACTACTTTCTGTCCGCGGAGACTTTTTGCCGCGACCGCATCACCGCTAGACTGCATCACCGCGGAGGAATTCGAGGTCAAAAGGCATGTGACCTTGCCTTTCCACCCCAGGTCAAAATACTGGCCCCTGATTGGCTGCCAAAGCAAAACTTGAAACGCTTCTGTGCTTGGAGGTAGCTTTTCCTCCCCAATATGCAATTTTTTTAGGTCAAAGGTCAATACTACCTTAAATACACTTACTATGCTACTGATGTATTCCCATTTGAACTATCAGTAGTCTTCTTCAAATCCAGTGAAGCTGAATATATGCCTTCCATAGCGTCACGTACATAGTGTTTATCCGAACCAAGAAGATCGTCTATACAGTGCTTGGTCAATTAAAATGAACAGGCTATGAAATGATACCTTTATCACATTTTTTGCATATTATTGTATATAATGTTGGCACACATAGATGTTATTAATTGAGAAATAATGTTTTTATAGGCTTGCTCAATGGTTATTTTACGCACGGTTAGTGTGGAAAAGTCTATATTTTAGGGCAGAGGCGAAGCCCGCGCCCTATTTATAAACTACTGTGTCTGACATGAACACAAGAAAGGAGTCTTCTTTGTTATCCTTATCAAAAGGACCACGTATGTTTAGATGGGTAAATTGCCCCAGTACAGGTGCGGTAGGAGTGGAAAAAATAAAATAGTGCATATACAACAAATTGTTCAATTGGCATGAAGTACAATATTATATTGTAATAAATATGATCATAAATATTTATTTAGTACACTTCACAAAATGGTCCAAAATCAACAAATAATCCATTATTTCGTAATCATTTTAATGATTTCACAGGATGATAAATTTAGTGTAATGATCGTATTTTGTCCAAAAATTGCATGTGATTGAAATATATCAGCTGCACCTACTAATTAAGACGACATGATGTAGTCTTCTTTTCAAGAAGTAACATTATCGCCAAAGAATGCCTGTAAGACTATATTTTTCAGTTCAGAAGGTGATGGTAAAAGATTAATCTCATTCTTTTTTAAGCTCTCCTATCGAAGACTTTATTTCAGTCGATTGTCGTGACACACAAAATGAAATAAAATCTTAAAAAAAATTATATTCAAAACAACATTCTCGGCATAAAAAAGTCCACGATTAATATTTCCAAATGTTTTCAATGTTTTTGATGTTGTTCAAGAATTTTTCAAGATGTTTTCTAAGAATATTAAGTTTCCTAATTCAGACTTTATCATTGGGACTACAAAAACACAACACAATATTCAAAAGTCAAGTGGATATATTAAATTAAATCATAATTCTGGGACAAAGCAGTTGCTTCAAGCAGACCATCTCCAGACTTTTTTGAAGGATGCTGCTTTGTCAGCTCGGCGTCTTCTCCCACCATATCGATCACATGAATTATTCCGGCCGCCGACTGCTGTTTCAATCACTTTATCGTTAGTTTCCAGGTGATGTTTCCTTCCGCATTGTAAAACAGAAGCAGACAAGGCATTGGTCAAAATTATCCTGATATTAATGATTGATAAGAAGGACTTTTCTACTGTCAAGCTTTATATGGGAGATTGGGGTACAGTGGGACATGGGGCACAGTGGGACAAGCCGTCTAGCTCTTTTGTTAAGAACAAGAGGCACATAACATTACTATCAGCAGAAAGCTATCACCCCCATACAAGTAAAACCTATCGTTGGTAAAAAAATTAAGGATTGAGCAGTCCAAGTAAATTTTTAGGACTGAGGATGATAGATCGTTATGAGAAGTTTTCAGCATTACTTCATTGCTGTTTTATTACTACTGAGAGAGGATGGCCAAGGGTATACTTTAATTATATCGATTTAGTATCTCAGCTGTATGTATTAGTTTTTTTGTCATAAACAGGAATATATCATGCAAGTGGGGCAGAGTGGGACACTTTTGCCGGGGCACACTGGGACAATAATAATCAAATGGTGAAATTTCCTTTCATCCTGAAATGCCATCAAAGTGTATTATTTTGTTTCCTAGATGGTAGTATTTGCCAATACTATCAGATTTGATGAGTTTTTCTAAAACTTTTAAAGTCAAATGCTTTCTTTCGGATGAGAATCACACAAAATATTTTTTTCCTGAAATTTGGCTCATGGGAAATATTTTACGTAAAGCAGGGGCCTAAAATAGCAACTAACTTAACCACCGCTGTTGAATCTTCTAAACTCCTATTCAACATATTAGTATATTACAACACATATAAGGGAAGTGGGAAGAGGTGCCGATATGCTGACTGCGTCACATGACTTTACAGAATAGTCTACTGGTTAACCTATTCTAAAGCACATACCAAGAATCTAACGATTCGTGATATGTGTTGTATCTCAGGTACGCTTTTATTGTACCTGTTCATGTGGCAACTTGGATGATATGACCACACGGCCCCTAGCACCGGCATAAGCGGTATTAGATACAAATCTAGAGAGCTATGATGGAAATGCTCTGACAACTCGTATACTGGTAATTGATGAGCTGTTTCGCTGTGACAACTCGTACATTGGAGATTGGTGAGCTGTATCATCGTCAGATGTAAATGACGGCATTTAACACAAAAGACTAGTCTGTAATGCCCGATGTCGACCCAGCATCAACTTCCCACAAATGCCAACATATATCAAAGACCAAAAGGTCTGTACAGGGGGCGGGCCTTTTTGGACAAAATACGATCATTACACTAAATTTATATACTTCTCATAAAATGTATTTTGATTATTGTCCCATCGCACCCCAGTGGGTGTCCCAGAATACCCCATAGTGGGGCAAACTGAGACACATTTTTTTGTACGTTTTTAAAACAGAATTTTGGAGAAAAGTATAACAGATATTTCAGATTTTTTGTGTGACTATGTCATAATAAGTATAAGTTATAACGGGAGTATACAAGGCTACACTACAGGGCAGTAATAACAGAGATTTTTGCAAAAAGGTGAAAACTGCCCCAGTGTACCCCAATCTCCCCTACTAATGAAGGAGTGAGTAGGATTTAACGTCGCTTTCAACATTGTTTCAGTCATATCACGACGGTGCCTACATGTGCCAGAACACGAGAGTGTCCACAGTTCCTATTATTCTGGACACTGATCAGCCCAGCCAGTACAGCACCCGGTCACCCATCCAAGTATTGACAACGCTGCTTAACTTCGGTGATCCGACGAGAACCGGTGTGCCCAACGTGATGCGCCGTACCTTATGCTAGTGAAAGATCATATGGAGAATATCATCGGTGGTTGAATATATATCTCTGCTTAGTAATCATATTATCAAACGAAACCTCAAGGGAGAATACACGCCTTGCGGGTCGTCTAAAAATAGCAAAAACCGCCATGTTTCCTTCCCATAATGCAATGCGAACCACGAGTAAACTTTTGCCTCACGCATGCTGTAAGTATAGGCACGGACTGAAAATTGCCGAAAAAAGTTATTTGAAAGGATTTTTTACACATTTCTTCAGACTTCTTTCACTCAAGAACAGTTCAGTGATATTTCAGGTCCCTGTCCGCTTCTGACACTGTCTGTAAACAAACTTATGACGGTGATTTTCCCGAGGCCCATGTTGAAGACATTGCTGTATCTAAATCTTGCTCTTGAAAAAGGGGGAAATAACTCTTTTTTTTGCCAGTTTCAGTGTATTGCAAAAGTAAACCATTCAGACTATTAAAAACAGCCTGTGCCCGGTCCCAACCAGATTTAACAGTGCGTGTAATGCTTAAATTTTCTTTAATTACAAAATGAGTTTCATTAGAAACAAGACCTCAACTGAGCCCAAGATATGTCCTTAAACATACAGAGTAGACAATAACAGGGCTATCCCCTAAAAGGAGAAAGGAGGGAAATAGCCTATGAGATATTGCGCAAGAAAGGGATATGCTTATGAGATAATTATCAGATCAGCCGATCAATGATGTGTCAGTGATATTATGGGATTAATTGATTAACATTTTTCAGGAAATCATACAGCATATTATGATGCTCCATGATTTCAGGGCATAGGCTTGATCCTTATGTTGTACCACTTTATGGTATTTCAAAAGCATACATGACGTGATAAGTGGCATTCAGTAAACGAATACCAGATGAAAGTGGTGATTTCAACAATCAAGGGGCATAACTTGTAAGGGGGAAAGTAGTATGTAGCACGTAAATTCGCGCGACAGCGCCTCACTGCGCATGCGCAGAACTTGTTATGACGTCACAATGGGGCGGTATTGGGGCGTGTGCGCATGCGTGTGTGTGTGTGTGGGTACAAGATGGCGGCTTGTGTGTGCTGGGTACAAGATGGCGGCGTGTGTGTGTGTGTTGGGGTGAATGGGTACAATGTGTGCTGGGTACAAGATGGCGGCCTATGCTGGGTACAAGATGGTGGCGTGTTGGTGGCTTGTGTGTGCTGGGTACAAGATGGCGGCGTGTGTGTGTGTGTGTGTGTGTTGGGGTGAATGGGTACAATGTGTGCTGGGTACAAGATGGCGGCCTATGCTGGGTACAAGATGGCGGCGTGTGTGTGCTGGGTACAAGATGGCGGTTGTGTTGGGGTGAATGGGTACAATGTGTGCTGGGTACAAGATGGCGGACGGGGTGAATGGATACAATGTGTGGGTGCTGGGTACAAGATGGCGGCCACATGTGTGGGATTGCTGGGTACAAGATGGCGGCCTAATGTGTGTGTGTGTGTGTTGGGGTCAATGGGTACAATGTGTGCTGGGTACAAGATGGCGGACGGGGTGAATGGATACAATGTGTGGGTGCTGGGTACAAGATGGCGGACGGGGTGAATGGGTACAATGTGTGGGTGCTGGGTACAAGATGGCGGCCTAATGTGTGCTGGGTACAAGATGGCGGCCTAATGTGTGCTGGGTACAAGATGGCGGCCTAATGTGTGTGTGCTGGGTACAAGATGGCGGCCACATGTGTGGTATTGCTGGGTACAAGATGGCGGATTATAGAAAAACGTATAAAAGGAGTCGATTTTTAGGGTAGGGTGCATTCATTGCACTACTTTTGCGGAGCACTGTGACTTACCTGACCTGCCTTCCAGCCTGTTTACCTGCTTCACCTCTAGCCACCCAGCCAGTCAGTCATCCAGCCTGCTTGCCTGTTTTGTATGAGCTGTGGAGAACCCTTTACTATATTTCACTTTACCAGTGCAAATTCACCAGACTATTACGCCGTAGCAGTTACTCATCAGCCTGAGCCCACAGTCATGGAGGCAGCCGACCTAGTCACGCTTCGAAAGTACCGTGTTCGCCTGATTGATGAGATGCAGCATGTGGACGAATTATGTGATTTGCTTATGCAGGAAAACATACTCCTGAAACAGGGTGTCGAAGATATCATGGCGCAGAACACCACTTCACAACAAAACAGAGCTCTCATCGACGGTCTACTGCGCCGTGGCCCCAATGCATTTCCAGCCTTCGTGGAGGGATTGAAGATCACGAGAAATGAGGAACTAGCGCATCTACTTGAAGCCGATGACGTTATACAAGATGATGATATCTTAGTGATGGATACTACCGAAGAGCGTACAGCTACCAAGTGTACGCACACCACTACCCCAGAGAGTACACCTGCTAAACGCGCTGGACGACCCAAACGTCCCCGACTAACACCGTTAGAAATACCTGTGGTTCAGGAGCCAGTAGTACCCCAGCAAGTGAAACAAGAGGTAGAACTTCCTATGTCTGTCCAGGAGATCAATAATCTCATTCAAGAGGCCTATCAGGCAGCTCACACCGACATTTGGGAGCTTTCACCCTATTTAACAGTGAGTGTGAAAGACGAAGAAGTGCATTTTAATGCAGCGGGCTTTAACGACAGACCCGGTAAGCATATTGCCTTAACCTTCGCTTCCTGGCAAAAACTGGAGACCAGGGGAGTGACGAAGCGAAATTTCATGTGGGTGACGACATCTTTGTGAGCTGTGCTTATTTCAACGACCAGCTCCTGGTGCATATTCGTAAATGGCGAAGGCGGTTAGATACGCAAGAGCTTGTTGCTTGTCCTCAGGGTGTCACTTTGAAATTAACGGCGTGGCGGAAGTTGCAGAGTCTCGCCAGTGCAATTCGTTCAGCTGTGGTCTACCAGGTGCAACACTATATTTATCAGAAGTACATCGACACAGTCCTGGATCTCATCAGACCTCAAATTCCCGAGGACACTAGCGTACCCTCATACGCACTGATCACTGAAGCACTACAGACCGTGACGGAGCGGCAAATTGCCCGGGCAGTAGAAGCGGCCTGTCCTCCCAAAATTCCACGTGAAGAGATTATTACGTACATATACGTGCACCAGGGCCGGAAAGATGATGATGAATTCAAACAAGTCTTGTTGGTGAACTATTGAGAACAAGTGTTGAAAAACATTTACCATACACATTCATTGAAGTGGTTTGAGAGCGTATAATTGTATTAAAAATTCTGTTTTTTACTGTTAATTGTATTAAAATTCAATACTCAGATATAATTGTATTAAAATTCAATACCCTTGTGAATACGTTCATTCTATTTGTGTTAATAAAAAATAGTAGAAAATTAAAAAAATGCTTAGTGTTCTTTTTTTATTTTTTGAAATTATTGAAAAAAAATTGAAAAAAAAGGATTATTTCAACCCCACATCCAGTCCATTAGATGCCCCTTCACCGTACCTTCAATTTGATACCTCACTCGATCCCATCGGTCCACTAGGGGCTCTCCTAGCTCCAAAAAGGCTATTTTCATTCCCTTCCATCACCGCGCATGCGCAGAAGGCCGATATGTTAACCCCACACTCAGTCCATCAGATGCTCATTCACCTCACCTTCAATTTGATACCTCACTCCACCCTATTGGTCCACTAGGGGCTCTCCTAGCTCCAAAAAAGGCTATTTTCATAGCCTTCGGCCTTCGCGCATGCGCAGAATCACCCTAATTCAAGCCCATACCCAGTCTATCAGATGCTCCTTCACGTCATCTTCAATTTGATACCTCACTCGACCCGATTGGACCATTAGGGACGCCTCTAACCCCCAAAAGGCTTTTTTTGATATTGATATCAATGTCAATCTTCAAAATAGCCTTTTTTGGAGTTAGGGCGCCCCCTAGTGGTCCAATCGGGTCGAGTGAGGTATCAATGTGAAGCATTTCACGTCAGCTTCAATTTGATACCTCACTCGACCCACTACCTCCAAAATAAAAAAATGAAGATTGATATCAATATCAATATCAAAAAAAACCTTTTTAGGGTTAGGGGCGCCCCTAATGGTCCAATGGGGTCGAGTGAGGTATCAATGTGAAGCATTTCACGTCAGCTTCAATTTGATACCTCACTCGACCCACTACCTCAAAAATAAAAAAAAATTCACCTTGTGTGTGAAGTTTTTTTTTTGAAAAAAAAAAATTTGAAAAAAATTTTTTTTGGGGGAAAAGGATGATGGAGTCTGGTGTTAATTTTTGTGCTTTGTTGATAGAAGTTCTCTTTCGGAAAGGTAGGGTTGGCCCTGAAAAGGGCCTTTGATAGTGTGATACGTCACTTATGCACGGTATATTCTTTTGATGCCACCCACGTGTTTTCTGCAGATTGGACACTTCACTTTGAGATGGTTTTCTCCAGCCTCAACGCAATGACACATATCGCCAACACACGTCAGCGTCACCCAGCAATCCTGACATATGCATAAATGACCACAGGGTAAAACCGCGTATTTACTTTCCTCATCTGTGCAGACACTACATCGTGATATTTTTTCTTCTCTATGTATTTGTTTGTTCTGTTTTTTAATCTCTGCGTCCATTCCTTTCATTGTCGTCTCCATTCCATTCATGGCTTCTTTCATCTCCTTAATCACTTCGTTGAGGCGGGTTACCTCGGCTTCGCCCCAAGAGCATGGTGGTGGTTTTTCCGAAGTCAATGGAGTTTCGCCAGGCGGTGGGGTCGTCGTTATAATTGGCGTTGTTGTTGTTGTTGGAGGTCTACTAGTTAACCATGGAAGCTGGGTGTCTTCTCCGTCACTAATATCATTATCATTGTCGTCTTCTTCGTCCTCTTCTATGGCCATCATTCTGTCTATTTCTTGGTTTTGGTCTTGACTTAGTCGTTGCAATCGGCCATCTTGTTCTGCAATTACAGCTCGCCGGAGTTGTGCCAGGTCTTCTGTACTGCGTATTATCGTGGCTTCGTCTCCAATCACCTGCTGAAAACTTGTCGTTATCGTCATTCCATCAGCTTCTTCAATGCTAACTAGCTCTCTGTGTTCTGTAGCAGCATTTCTTGGATCTCTACCAGGGTGGTGAGTAAACATTGGACGTCTTCTGGCAGCCATGATTGAATTTGTGAATAAATCACCACAGACTGCACGTTATTTATAGTGTAGACGGCTTATGGGTGCTGGGTACAAGATGGCGGTCTAATGTGTGTGTGCTGGGTACAACATGGCGGCCTATGTGTGGGTACAAGATGGCGGCGTATGGGTGCTGGGTACAACATGGCGGCCTATGTGTGTTGGGGTGAATGGGTACAATGTGTGCTGGGTACAAGATGGCGGCTGCCCGTGTCAGTCAGTGCAAGATTATGGTATCTGCGCTAAAAAATGGTGTGTTTTATTTTTCTCAAAGTTTTATTTTTTTCTAAAGTTTTATTTCGATAAACTTGCTGGAATTTTCAGGGTAATATGATAAGATGGTAAGCTGTAGTCTGCATGTGTTTTTTAGCCAGGAAAACCGATTTATTTTCAATGTACGGAGTTTTTGGTACTACCGTACTTTTCCATTAGGCGTGTAAAATTCACTAAAAATCATATAATAACATGATAATGGAGCGTTAGACGGTTAATTTTTTTTACATACTATACTATCAATTATCTGAGTTGAATTGGAAATAAAATATATACGCGCCCTGATATTTTATTGTTAAAATAAGCCTTTTTATAAATTGTAAAAGAAACACACAGATTTTCGCAGCGTCCGTGGTAGCAGACGAGCGGGTGTTCTCTCTACGGTCCGCACTTTTACACTATAAATAGTCCGCAGTTTTTTTTCAGGCATTCACAATTAGCCTCAGTGATGCAGGCACCCTGTGAAATCATGGACAAATCAGACTTCATTTCAAATGATGATGATGTACCACTGCTCGACACCGTGATTAATTTGCAAGACGACCAACCGTGGTTGGATGCGATAATCAAAGATTTATTTTCACCATCTCTACCAAGTACAGCCCATTGTGAAGATGCTGCAGAAACTTCGCAGCTCAGTAACTTCTGCGCTCTAGCAGCTACACCGCCGGATGTTGACGACGCATACCAATGTTTTGACAACATAGATTTGATGTTAGACAGTCTGTTGACATCACAATCTAAAGAAAAAGCCGATGAAGAAATGGCACCAGAAAGCAGAAGCCAGATAATAGACACATCAGACGAACATGCGAAGAACAGGGAAGACACGACAGTATTCCAAAAGAGCAGGAAACATTCCAGAAGAGAAAGAAACCGGAAAGCCGTGAGAAAAAATCCGAAGGATGTCAGAACAAACAGAGTGAGAGACAGGAACATAAGCCATAATGAAGACGACATACATTATGTTTGGTCTATTGGAACAACAACACTGGGGGCCCGCAGAGAACGTGAAAGAGACTTATATTTATCCTGTGTCGAATGCCCGAATCAATTCGCAAAATTCGCCATCTTCCCGTGCAATCATCAAGCTTTATGTGAAACGTGCATCCACCGTATCGCCCAAATTCCCACCTGTGCAGAAGCCAACAGGCCCCGAATATGTGAATTACTACCTGTGACATGCCCCGTCTGCGTCGAAAGAACACAGCGTCAACAACAATCCCTATCAACAATGTAATGGGCTAATTACATTATCTGGTTATCTTTATAACCACCCTAAAAATTAAAAACAGAATTCCCCACCTACCCCTGTGCTATATAAATTTCAATCCGTTATTTATTCGGGTTAAAATATATTAAAATAAATGTCCGTTATCGTCGGACATATTACAATAAAATAAATTTCAACCCGTTATTTATTCGGGTTGAAATATATTAAAATAAATGTCCGTTATCGGTCGGACATATTAAAATAGCCCGTTATGCTTCGGGCAATTAATTAATGGGGGGAGAGAGAAAAAAATCTGTGTTTTTAATAGAGAGATTAGTTCTCACAAGAACTGTTTGATATCGGCCTGGGATTGTTTATTGTTTCTGGTGATGCATTTGCTAATAAAAAAATAATGGCATGGGGATGTATGCTTTTCAAATTGATGTGCCAGTTAGAAGCCCTCTTTCGAAGGAATTTGTTGGTTCTGAAAAGAACCGTTAATATTTGTTAACCTGTTTTTATTCAGGTGGGGGGTTTGCCTGTATACCCCCCCGTAATCTTCTGCTTCTCATTCAACTAGTGTTCCGATGGTGGTGGTGGAGATACTGAGCATATATATTGTATTTCCTCTTCTTTTTCATCGTCCTCATCGTCAATCCAGATGGGTTCGCCGTCTAATAAATTGGCTGGGGCGATGGTCGTGAAAGGTTCTTCTTCGTCACTGAAGACCGGGGCTGGTAGGTCTTCCAGAGGGAAGCAAGCCGCAGGCGGTGACTGGGACGTTGTTGGTTGTACCCTCTGCACTGGAGGCGGTGATTGGGACGTTGTTGGTTGTACCCTCTGCACTGGACGCGGGGTGGGGTGCACATGGTCGTTCATCACACGTTGGAGTAAATTAAACCACTCCGCCTCGCCAATGGTGTTTTGGTTGACTGCAACCAACAACGTCCTCACGTTGTTGGCCGTGCTGATTTGCCGACTTCCTACGCCCCCCAGCAGCATCTCCTGCCATCCTCGCAATTCCATAGCCCAAAAGACCTTAATATCCCGCATCATGCGTCTCATTTGCTGTCTCGATAGAGTTGGTGTTCTCCCACTTCTCGATGCCATGTTGATGAATATATGTTATCTTCACAGTGAAAAATTTTGGAATAGCCGGTTGTCCGGAGGTGGCAGTATATATGCACATCGCGCGGACGCCGGCGACAGCGGTCCATTCTGTAGCTGGATAAATTCTTATTTTTTCCCCAATTTTTTGATTGGTTCAAATGCGCGGACGTAGTTGAAAGCGGTCCATTCTGTAGCTGGATAAATTCTTGAAAAAAATTCGGCGTGTGTTTGTTTTCAATTTATAAAAGGGTGTGCTTTGACAATAACTGTCAGGGCCCATAGACATTTTATTTCCAATTCAACTCAGATAATTGATGGTGTAGTATTAAAAATTTTAGCCGCCTACCGATCGACTACCCCGTTTTCTTAATGAATTTTAGCGATTTTTCTCGCCTATTGTGAAAGTGCAATAGTAGTAAAAATCCGCTACCTTGAAAATAAATTAATTTTCCTCTCTAAAAATATATGAAGATTAGCACTTATATCCTTCTACTAGCTCGGTGAAAATTTCAGCGCGATTATCCAAAGGGAACGGTAGAAAATGATAAAAACAGACCCTTGATTTCACCGTAACAAACACACCGCACCACCGCACACTGTTTCCATTCAAATTTTCGTGTCATGGGAAGTACGATAGTACGAAAAAACCGCTACCTTGAAAATAAATTAATTTTCCTCTCTAAAAATAGATCAACAGTATCACTTATCACCTTATATTAGCTCGGTGAAAATTTCACCGTTACAAACACACCGCACACTGTTTCCATTCAAATTTTCGGGTCAAACAGACTTGCGTTTCTCTCAATGTTGTTTCGTTCAAAATGCATTTGGGACCTGCAGAGTATTGCCCCCTTATTGCGTTTGGGACGTAAGAGTACTGCCATTTTTGCCCCTTTATTTTCTCCGGGTTTGGCTATTTTACAGCAGTAGACATTGTTTGGGTAATTATGAGGACTTGATATACGATGCTAGCCATGATAATATTTTATTTTTATCATGTTAATGATTCAAGACTATCAATTTATGCACTCGGGGCCCGTGTACAAAAATTGCAGGGTTAATTTAAATTATTTTTTCTACAGGGTATTTTTTTATTTACAATTTTTTTTATTCCCATTCGCCAGAATCCATCTATATATAATTTGTCTGGCGCGTATTTTTTTGTCATTTATCATTATGGCATCGCCGGGCAAGGAACTCGCGTTCTTTCAATTGACGTCGGATGTCATTCTCATGGTATATGATGAAGAAGTGCAACTTATCCAGGAGCATCCTAAAGAAGTGAAATTGTGTTTAACCCTACCAGGCTGGGCGTTATTCACACGCTTATTACAGGGGAAAGAACCTGAAGTGGATTTTATGCATGTAGGACTGGGTGTTTACCTGCGGAGTGGGAGCGCGAATTCTTTTTTTCCGCGGCTTGAACAGTGTGGAGGGGCTGCTATTCTTCTGCGACCGGGTTTATGGCAGGCCCTGAAAGCGATTATACCCGACGTGCATGATCTGCTGTATCCAGAAGAAAAATCTGTAGCCACCCGTACATTGACGTCGAATTGTACCTTATTATTATACCGTGAACGTGTGGAATTGGTTGATGACGATAGCCGGTGTTGGTGCGCCTCGGAACCGGCGCGTGTGTCTTTAACCTCGGAAGGCTGGACTACCTTGAAACGTGTATTACGCGGCGATCTCGATGGAGATAGTATTCACCTGTGTGAGGACGTCTACATTTTTCGGGGACCTTATTTTGCCCGACTTCTATGTTTGAAACGCGGAGGATTTACGCTGGATCCCGATTTATGGACGGCTTTGCAACGAATAGTTCCCGTGGTGGATAAAGTCCTTTGTCCACCCCAGCCGCCTCTCACAGAATAGGGCCTGACCCTATAAATACAGGGGATGAGACAAGAGTGTGTGTCATTCGACATTGACAGCCAGCATGTCAACTTACCTACGAGCCATCCTGCCTCTTACACCCAGTGTCAGGTTATACGTCTATCAAGATAAAGTGACCCTGGTCAAAGACCTTGAAGCGATTTACTGGACGCCCGCTGAGAGGCTATCGAATACGGTGATGCTACAGCGTGATGGCTGGACTAAGTTTAAACGGGTGTTGAGCGGTGAATTGGACGGAGACCTCATCCACCTGGACAATGCCATCTACGTCTATTCCGACCCGCCCGTCCACATACGCCTGGGCCGGTACCAAGAGCCTACGAGAAGTATCCTGCTAACTTCCTCTGTGTGGTCAGCCTTGGAGAAAATAGCCCCTATGGTCGACCAGTTATTTACACCGGACGACCGATCACCCGACCAATTAGCATGGGTTCGTGCTATGGAAGACGCGCTGAGTGAACCTGATGAAAAAAAATCTGACGGTGAAAATACTATATCTAGAGAAGGCGCCGAGGCTAGAGGGCCA
This sequence comes from Hanleya hanleyi, assembly GCA_036873755.1. Classification (NCBI taxonomy): domain Eukaryota; kingdom Metazoa; phylum Mollusca; class Polyplacophora; order Lepidopleurida; family Hanleyidae; genus Hanleya; species Hanleya hanleyi. The sequence goes on from JAVTVY010053550.1 coordinate 21,571, forward strand.
GTGTCACCTGATGAAGCGACCCACACACATGACGCCCCAGAACGATGAAGAAGAAGAAAAAATCCCTGATGAAGCCGCGGGGCCAGAAAAAGCAGTCTACAGTAATTAACGAGGTGTTAACCGATCTGTATTACAGCCCAAACAGTCCAGCCGCCTATAGCGCTGTGGGAGCGCTCTCTTGCGCTGCCCATTCTCAAGGCATCAGTCGAACTCAAGTTCGAGACTGGTTAAAAACTCAAGACACCTACAGTTTACATCGAGCAGCCCGACGTCATTTTCGCCGTAACCGGGTGATCGTCGGCGGGATAGACGCGCAATGGCAAGCGGATTTAGTGGACATGAGTCGCTTTGCACCTCACAATGATGCACATCGGTATATATTGACCTGTATCGATATTCTATCCAAGTATGCCTGGGTACTACCCGTTCGCACCAAAACAGGAGAGAATCTCATAGCCGCGTTCCAACAGATTTTCAAGACGGGGCGCAAACCTCTGTATTTACAAACAGATGAAGGCACAGAATTTCTCAACCGACCCTTTCAAGCCTTTCTTAAGAAACAGAAGGTATTTTTCTTTCATACGTACAACGAGACGAAAGCTTCGGTGGTGGAACGTTTCAATCGGACCTTCAAAGGCCGCATGTACAAGTATTTTACGGCCCAAAACACCCGACGCTACATCGATGTACTCCCTCAACTGGTCCAAGGGTATAATCGCGCCTATCATCGCAGTATCCAGCGAGCGCCCCGTGATGTGACAGAACGCAACGAACATCAAGTGCGTGCTACGCTGTACTCATCCAGTTCACAACCACTCACGGCACCCCGGTACAAACGTGGAGATGTGGTACGGATCAGTAAAGTGAAAGGGCAATTTGAGAAAAGTTATTTGCCCAACTGGAGTGACGAGCACTTTGTCATCGTTCGCCATAAACCTCGACAGCCCCACGTCTATCAACTGGAAGATGTACAAGGAGAGAGACTGCAAGGCACGTTTTACGAGGCAGAATTACAACCCATAGTGAAAACACCCAAAGACTACTACACGGTGGAAAAGATTTTGAAAACGGAACGTCGCCGTGGCATTCCCTATCATCTCGTCAAATGGCAAGGATGGCCTCGTTCGTTTAATTCCTGGGTGTCCGGCCGTGACATGAAACGTCTATAAATTCTAACCCCCATCACCACCCACCTTCAGTGTAGGATTGTACCATGGATAGGACACGTCTACCCTTACTATTACGAACTCGAAAAGCACAAGTGGGTACTATAGTGTGTGTCGTAGTGCTTGTGGGTACGTTATTTACAGGCGTGTTCTACGATTTGACGACCGTGCTATCCTGTTTGAACACCCTGCGTTCTCCGTCATCCACCACCACGACCACCACGACGCTGCCTACGCCCGCCAAGACGTCAAGGGTCCGCCACGTATCAACCCAGACACCCACCACACCGTCTACTCCAGCCATCACCACCACCACCACCACTACTCCGTTACCCTGGGCCCGCAACCTCGACCTATCCACCACGACCACCACGCCCCGTACGACTCCAACAACCACGTCACGACGTCCTCTACCGCCGTCATCATCCCTGAGAAGCGCTTCCACCTCATCACCGCCCACACCTAGTACCACCAATACGGTGCTCAACCTATTTGCAGTGGATCCCCGTGAATCACCACGTTTACCCCCACAACGGTATCCATTCGACTACGATTCCCGGTGGGATCCCCGACAACAATGGTGGGCTTCTAATCGGCGAGCGCAAATCACCAAATAAAAAACGATGGACCCTCGGTGGCAGCATCCTTTCACGTGCCTCATCGCTGGACCGACCGGGTCGGGAAAAACACACTTTGTTCAACGTCTCATCCAACATGGGTCCGCCCTGATTTCACCCCCTCTAGCGCGTATCCTGTGGTGTTATGGCGCTTGGCAGCCCGCGTATGAGGCACTGGCCCGTGTCCCGGGACTCACCTTAGTGGAAGGCTTACCGCCTGAAGATACACCCCCAGACACGTTGGTGGTGGTGGATGATCTCATGACGGAAACGGATAGTCGAATCACCCGTCTCTTTACCAAAGGCAGCCATCATCGTCGATTGAGCATTATCTACATCGTACAGAATCTCTTCAGTAAAAACAAATAACACCGGAACATTAGTTTGAATGCTCAGTATGTGGTGTTATTCAAAAACCCCAGAGACGCTTCGCAAATTACCCACCTGGCTCAACAGATGTACCCTAAAAACACGGCCTTTGTACGAGAAGCCTTTGAAGATGCGACCCAACCTGCGCACGGGTATCTCCTCATCGACTTGAAACAAGACACGCCCTCCATCCTGCGATTGCGTACCCTGATTTTTCCCGGCGAGATACAGACGGTGTACACCCCCAAATGAGAAATAAAAAAAAGATAAAAGAAGAAGACCAGGCACTCGAGCCCTCATTCCTCATCATGTCTGCACGCATACGCAAGCACGCCCCGGCGTTGCGCGTATTACGCAGCGCGCCACCGGAGGTGGGCCGGGCCCTGGTGCGCGGCGCGGATGCGGATTTGGTCCGGTGTTTGTGTGAAGTCGCTCATAATGTATTAAAAGGCAATGTTCCCCTCAGTCCTCTGCAGAAAGGGAAATTGCAACGGCACAAGGCGGGTCTCCGAACGTTGGTGAAGAAAACGGGCAGTGTCAAGAAAAAGAAACAGGTGTTACAGCGAGGTGGATTTCTCGGCGCACTGCTCGCCCCCTTAGCCGCGACTGTACTGGGTCCGTTACTCGGGTCCATCTTGGGACGCTAAAACATGGACCATACGAAAAAAATGATGCTGGTCGAACCTCGACTGTTACAGAGTTTGCAATCCCCCTATCCCGTCCCGGCCACAGTGCAACAACTCCAGTCTCTGGATGAAGAGATGAATAGTATACTGCAACGGCGACTGCCCGATCACGAGAAAATTCAACTCTACCATCATACGCTGAACCGGTACCAGACGTTTATGGATCAATATAGAGGAGGAGGAGGAGGAGGCGGAAGTAGTACGCCACCAGTACCCACCACCACACCCACCACACTCATACCACCCCCACAACCGTCGGCCTCACCTGAGCTGGAACAGGAAGTGTTGGCCAGTGTGCCTAAAGCCTTCAAGACCAAGGCGCGTTTATTGTTGGACCGGGTGAAACAGAATGCCGATATGGGGTGGAACGCGGCAGGAAACCTGCTGATTCGCAATCAAGTGGTGCCGGGGTCTCATATGACCGATTTGATCAACGATATGGTGCGTTCTCGCAAACACTCTAATCCACCGGGCTGGGAAGCCTTTGCTCAGGGATTAAAAGACACACACACCCCTCAAGAATTGGTAGGCAATCGTGAACGCTGGAAGTGGATGCAAGCCCCCTCTCCACGTCTCCCTCATACCTGGGAACGGGGTGAATGGCAACCGCAGACGCCACCCAAAACACCCTCACGGCGGGCACCTACTTCGTCACCTCTTTTACCACGTCATCCCCTGCAAACCCCCAGAGCTAAGTTACCGCGACGATCACGACGCCGAGGTCAGCCGCCCAAGACCTGGGAACCCTACTAATAACCCCTATAAAACCCCGGTGCAGAAGCCGGAACAACTCAGTCGTCGTCATGTTTTACCTGACGTTGCCCAGTAATAGCTCATTCGACGTGTTTCCTGACAACACCTTGACCAAGTATGTCACGCAATTACCCCAACCGTTACATTTACCGGGACGCTGGGAATGTGGACTGGTGGATATTCAATATCCTTACTCATGGTACAATGTACAAGACGGAGAAGTATGGTACGAAGTGACCTACGAAGATAAAGTCTACAAACTGACGCTTCCCCAAGGCCAATACGATACACCGCAGACGTTCATACAGGGTCTGAATGGCTTGATGGAGTACAAGGCCCTAAAGTTCAGCACGGGTGATGCAACACGCCTGATATCCTTGAACATCAAGAGAGACATATTCTTCCATGTCAACGTACACAACGACAGGAGCTCTATCATGCTGAGCGCTAACGCGAATGTGAAACTCAGTCCTACACTACAGCAAATGTTAAGGATGCCTCACTCCGTCTACAAGGGGGCCATCATTGTCAACGGGGATTATTTGATGGATATGAAAGTAGGTATGTACGCACTGTACGTCTACTCGGACGCCGTGGACAGCCATATTGTGGGTGATGTGAACACACCTCTGTTACGGGTGGTGCCCATTACCAAGACGTATGGCGAACAAGCCACCGAGAGTTTCAACCATATCATGTACCTGCCCGTACGCCATATCGATATCAGCACGATCACGGTGGATATAAGAGATGACAGGGGACGCCCGATCCCATTCGAACGAGGAAAAGTGGTGCTGACACTTGCTTTCCGACAAGCTCGCTCTCCTCACTTCGTATAATGTACGTGCCTTACCAGTGCCATACGCCCAGCTATGCCGACTACTACAAGAAACAAACGGGCGGAAACTTGCCCCTGTTTAGCGGGGCACGCATGCAACGCGGTCACGGATTGGGGAACATCCTGGGCAGCATTGTGAAAACGTTTTTACCCATGGTGACACGGGGTGTGAAAGCGGTGGGCAAACAAGCGGTACGCAGTGGATTGCGCGTGGCCGGTGATGTGATGGAAGGCACAGCACCCCGACAAGCCTTGAAACGCCGGGCTAAAGAAGCGGGCAGCGTTTTGATCGCCAAAGCCCTTAAAAGACAAAGACCCACACTCCCCAGATTCATTCAACGTCCAACACACCGACGACGCACACCCCAGAGGAGAAGGACTACGCCCCAGAAGAAGAAGAAGAATAAGAAGAGAAGTCATAGTAGGAGAGACATCTTCGCATAATGGCATTCATTCACTCCGAGTCGTGTCCGTCTACCAACAGTGAATTGGATTTGTGGACTATTCCACCTACCCAAACGAGTATAGCCGAAGGACGTTGGGTAGAACATCGACCCCTGGCTAGCCTGACGGGGACGGGGCCCGTGGAATTTACCATTGAAAACAAAGATACGGCCTACCTGGATTTAGCCCACACCTACTTGTACGTGAAAGCCAAAATAACGGACATGGATGGAACGGACATAGCGGCCGATGCGAATGTAGGCCCGGTGAATCTTTGGCTGCACTCCTTGTTCCAACAGGTGGATATAGGTCTGAACGATAAACTCATCAGTACGTCCACCAATACGTATCCGTACCGAGCCTACATGGAGACGCTGTTGTCGTACGGTATTGATGCCAAAGAATCACACTTACAAGCTGAGCTGTACTTCAGGGATAGACCCGGATACCTGGACAACATAACCGGTGGCAATGCTGGGTACGCGTCACGCAAAAGACTGGCAGCCGAAAGCAAGTCCATCGATATGATGGGACGACTGCACGCCGATCTGTTCAT